>OX451735.1:1343987700-1344052700 GCA_948472305.1 Vicia faba
ACAACAACAACGTCAAATAAACAACAACAACAACAACAGCAACAATAACAACAACAACAACAACGTCAAATAAACAACAACAACAACGTCCAATAAACAACAAAAACAACAACAACATCAACAACAACAAAAACGTCAAATAAACAACAATAACAACAACAACGTCAACAACTACAACTACGTCAAATAAACAACAACAACATCAAATAAACAATAACAACAACAACAACAACAACGTCAACAACAACAACGTCAAATAAACAACAACCACAACAACGTCAAATAAACAACAACAACGTCAAATAAAGAACAACAACAACAACAACAACGTCAAATAAACAACAACAACGTCAACAACAACAACAACAATGTCAAATAAACAACAACAACAACAATGTCAAATAAACAACAACAACAACAATAACAACAACACCGTCAACAACAACAACAACAAAGTCAAATAAACAACAACAACAACAATAACAACAACACCGTCAACAACAACAACAATGTCAAATAAACAACAAGAACAACGTCAAATAAACAACAACATCAACAATAACAACAACGTCAAATAAACAACAACCACAACAACGTCAACCCCAACAACAACAACGTCAAATAAACAACAAAAACAACGACAACAACAACGTCAAATAAACAACAACAACAACAACATCAACTAAACAACAACAATAACAACGTCAAATAAACAACAACCACAACAACAACGTCAAATAAACATCAACAACAACAACGTCAAAGAAACAACAACAACAACAACACCAACAATAACACAACAACAACGTCAAATAAACAACAAAAACGACACCAACAATGTCAACAACATTAACAACGTCAAATAAACAACAACAACAACAACAACGTCAAATAAACAACAACAACAACCACGTCAACAACAACAACAATGTCAAATTAACAAGAACAACAATAACAATAACAACGTCAAATAAACAACAACAATAACGTCAAATAAACAACAACAACAACAACAACGACAAATAATCAACAACAACAACAAATACAACAACAACAACAACGTCAAATAACAACAACAACGTCAAATAAACAACAACAACAACAACGTCAAATAAACAACAACAACAACAACGGCAAATAAACAACAACAACAACAACAACAACGTCAAATACACAACAACAAAAATGTCAAATAAATAAGAACAACAACAACAACGTCAAATAAACAACAAAAACAACAACAATAATAATAACAACAACAACAACGTGAAATTAACAACAGCATCAACAACATCAACAACATTAACAACGTCAAATAAACAACAACAACAACAACAACGTCAAATAAATAACAACAACAACAATAACAACAACGTCAACAACAACAACAACGTCAAATAAACAACAACAACAATGTCAAATAAACAACAACAACAACTATTTTAACAACAACAACAACGTCAAATAAACAACAACAACAACAACGTCAATAACAATAACAACGTCAAGTAAACAACAACAACAACGTCAAATAAACAACAACAACAACATAAAATAAACAACAACAACAACAATAACAACAACAACAACAACATCAAATAAACAACAACAACAACGTCAATTAAACAACAACAACAACGTCAAATAAACAACAACAAAAACAACAACAACATCAACAACAACAAAAACGTCAAATAAACAACAACAACAACAACAACGTCAACAACAACAACTACGTCAAATAAACAACAACAACAATGTCAAATAAACAATAACAACAACAACAACGTCAAAAACAACAACGTCAAATAAACAACAACAACAACAACGTCAAATAAACAACAATAACAACAACGTCAAATAAACAACAACAACAACGTCAACAACAACAACAATGTCAAATTAACAACAACAACAACAACACCGTCAACAACAACAACAATGTCAAATAAACAACAACAATAACAACAACGTCAAATAAACAACAACAACAGCTATGTCAACAACAACAACAACAACGTCAATAACAACAACAATGTCAAGTAAACAACAACAACAACAACAACAGCGTCAACAACAACAATAACATCAAATAAACAACAACAACAACAACGTCAACAACAATGTCAAATAAACAACAACGTCAAATAAACAATAACAATAACAACAATGTCAAATAAACAACAACAACAATGTCAACAACAACAACAACGTCAAATAAACAACAACAGCAACAACAACAACAACAATAACAACAACAACAACAACAACAACTTCAAATAAACAACAACACCAACGTCAAATAAACAACAACAAAAACAACAACAACATCAACAACAATAAAAACGTCAAATAAACAACAACAACAACAACAACAATAACAATGTCAACAACAACAACTATGTCAAATAAACAACAACAACAACAACGTCAAATAAACAATAACAACAACCACAACGTCAACAACAACAACGTCAAATAAACAACAACCACAACAACGTCAAATAAACAACAACAACGTCAAATAAAGAACAACAACAACAACCTTCAAATAAACAACAACAACGTCAACAAGAACAACAATAATGTCAAATAAACAACAACAACAACAACAACACCGTCAACAACAACAACAATGTCAAATAAACAACAACAACAACGTCAAATAAACAACAACAAAAACAACAACAACGTCAAATAAACAACAACAACGTCAAATAAAGAAGAAGAAGAACAACAACAACGTCAAATAAACAACAACAACAACGTCAACAACAATAACAACAATGTCAAATAAACAACAACAACAACAACACCGTCAACAACAACAACAATGTCAAATAAACAACAACAACAACGTCAACAACAACAACAACAACGTCAAATAAAAAACAACAACAACGTCAAATAAACAACAACTTCAACAACAACAACAACGTGAAATAAACAACAACAACAATGTCAACAACAACAACATCAAATAAACAACAACAACAACAACGTCAACAACAACAACAACAACGTCAAATAAATAACAACAACAATAACAACGTCAAATAAACAACAAAAAAACAACAACAACAACAACACCGTCAAATAAACAACAACAACAACGTCAAATAAACAACAACAACAACAACAACAACGTCAAATAAACAACAACAACAACGTCAAATAAACAACAACAACAATGTCAACAACAACAACAACACCGTCAAATAAACAACAACAACAACAACAACAACTATGTCAACAACAACAACAACGTCAAATAAACAACAACAACAACATCAACAACAACAACAACGTTAAATAAACAACAACAACAACAATGTAAAATAAATAACAACAACAACAACACCGTCAAATAAACAACAACAACAACCACGTCAAATAAACAACAACAACACCAACAACAACACCGTCAACAACAACAACAATGTCAAATAAACAACAACAACATCAAATAAACAACAACAACAACAACGTCAACAACAACCACAACAACGTCAAATAAACAACAACAGCAACGTCAAATAAACAATAACAACAACAACAATGTCAAATAAACAACAACAACAACGTCAAATAAAGAACAACAACAAGAATGTCAACAACAACCACAAGGTCAAATAAACAACAACAACAACAACAACAACAACAACGTCAAATAAACAACAACAATAACAACATCAAATAAACAACAACAACAATAACAACATCAATTAAACAACAACAACGTCAAATAAACAACAACAAAAACCACAACAACATCAACAACAACAAAAACGTCAAATAAACAACAACAACAACAACGTCAACAACAACAACTACGTCAAATAAACAACAACAACAACAACGTCAAATAAACAACAACGTCAACAACAACAACAACATCAAATAAACAACAACCACAACAACGTCAACCCCAACAACAACAACGTCAAATAAACAACAAAAACAACGACAACAACAACGTCAAATAAACAACAACAACAACAACATCAACTAAACAACAACAATAACAACGTCAAATAAACAACAACCACAACAACAAAGTCAAATAAACAACAACAACAACGTCAAATAAACAACAACAACAACAACACCAACAATAACTACAACAACAACGTCAAATAAACAACAAAAACAACACCAACAATGTCAACAACATTAACAACGTCAAATAAACAACAACAACAACAACAACAACAACAACAACAACGTCAAATAAACAACAACAACAACAACGTCAACAACAACAACAATGTCAAATTAACAAGAACAACAATAACAATAACAACGTCAAATAAACAACAACAATAACGTCAAATAAACAACAACAACAACAACGGCAAATAATCAACAACAACAACAAATACAACAACAACAACAACGTCAAATAACAACAACAACGTCAAATAAACAACAACAACAACAACGTCAAATAAACAACAACAACAACAACGGCAAATAAACAACAACAACAACAACGTCAAATACACAACAACAACAATGTCAAATAAATAAGAAGAACAACAACAACGTCAAATAAACAACAAAAA
This sequence comes from Vicia faba, assembly GCA_948472305.1. Classification (NCBI taxonomy): domain Eukaryota; kingdom Viridiplantae; phylum Streptophyta; class Magnoliopsida; order Fabales; family Fabaceae; genus Vicia; species Vicia faba. Next base: position 1,343,992,266 of record OX451735.1, read on the forward strand.
CAACAACAATAATAACAACAACAACAACAACAACATGAAATAAACAACAACATCAACAACATCAAATACATTAACAACGTCAAATAAACAACAACAACAACGTCAAATAAATAACAACAACAAAAATAACAACAACGTCAACAACAACAACAACGTCAAATAAACAATAACAACAACGTCAAATAAACAACAACAACAACGTCAAATAAACAATAACAACAACGTCAAATAAACAACAACAACGTCAAATAAACAACAACAACAACAACAACGACGTCAATAACAACAACAACGTCAAGTAAACAACAACAACAACGTCAAATAAACAACAACAACAACATCAAATAAACAACAACAACAACAATAACAACAACAACAACGTCAAATAAACAACAACAACAACGTCAAATAAACAACAACAACAACTATTTTAACAACAACAACAACGTCAAATAAACAACAACAACAACAACCACAACAACAACGTCAATAACAACAACAACGTCAAGTAAACAACAACAACAACGTCAAATAAACAACAACAACAACATCAAATAAACAACAACAACAACAATAACAACAACAACAACAACGTCAAATAAACAACAACAACAACGTCAATTAAACAACAACAACAACAACAACGTCAAATAAACAACAACAACGTCAAATAAACAACAACAAAAACAAGAACAACATCAACAACAACAAAAACGTCAAATAAACAACAACAACAACAACGTCAACAACAACAACTACGTCAAATAAACAACAACAACAATGTCAAATAAACAATAACAACAACAACAACAACGTCAAAAACAACAACATCAAATAAACAACAACAACAACGTCAAATAAACAACAACAACAACAACAACGTCAAATAAACAACAACAACAACGTCAACAACAACAACAACAATGTCAAATAAACAAAAACAACAACACCGTCAACAACAACAACAATGTCAAATAAACAACAACAATAATAACAACGTCAAATAAACAACAACAACAACTATGTCAACAACAACAACAACGTCAAATAAACAACAACAACAAAAACAACAACAACAACGTCAATAACAACAACAATGTCAAGTAAACAACAACAACAACAACAGCGTCAACAACAACAACAACGTCAAATAAACAACAACAACAACGTCAACAACAACGTCAAATAAACAACAACGTCAAATAAACAATAACAATAACAACAATGTCAAATAAACAACAACAACAATGTCAACAACAACAACGTCAAATAAACAACAACAACAACATTAACAACAACGTCAAATAAACAACAACAATAACAACATCAAATAAACAACAACAACAACAATAACAACAACAACAACAACAATAACAACATCAATTAAACAACAACAACGTCAAATAAACAACAACAAAAACAACAACAACATCAACAACAACAAAAACGTCAAATAAACAACAACAACAACAACAACGTCAACAACAACAACTACGTCAAATAAACAACAACAACAACGTCAAATAAACAATAACAACAACACCAATGTCAACAACAACAACGTCAAATAAACAACAACAACAACGTCAAATAAACAACAACAACAACAACAACGTCAAATAAACAACAACAACAACGTCAACAACAACAACAATGTCAAATTAACAACAACAACAACAACAATGTCAAATAAACAACAACAATAACAACAACATCAAATAAACAATAACAACAACTATGTCAACAAGAACAACCACGTCAAATAAACAACAACAACAACGTCAATAACAACAACAACGTCAAGTAAACAACAACAACAACAACGTCAAATAAACAACAACAACAACAACAACGTCAAATAAACAACAACAACAACAACAACGTCAAATAAACAACAACAACAACAACAACGTCAAAGAAACAACAACATCAACAACGTCAAATAAACAACAACAACAACAACGTTAACAACAACGTCAAATAAACAACAACAATAACAACAACAACAATGTCAATAACAACAACAATGTCAAGTAAACAACAACAACAACAACGTCAAATAAACAACAACAACGTCAAATAAACAATAACAACAACAACAACGTCAAATAAACAACAACAACGTCAAATAAACAACAACAACAACGTCAACAACAACAACAACGTCAAATAAACAACAACAACAACAACGTCAACAACAACGTCAAATAAACAACAACGTCAAATAAACAATAACAACAACAACAACAATGTCAAATAAACAACAACAATGTCAAATAAACAACAACAACAATATCAACAACAACGACAACGTCAAATAAACAACAACAACAACAACAACAATAATAACGTCAAATAAACAACAACAACAACAACAACGTCAAATAAACAACAACAACAACAACAATAACAACAACAACAACAACGACGTCAAATAAACAACAACAACAACATCAAATAAACAACAACAACAACGTCAACAACAACAACGTCAAATAAACAACAACCACAACAACGTCAAATAAACAACAACAACGTCAAATAAAGAACAACAACAACAACAACAACGTCAAATAAATAACAACAACGTCAACAACAACAACAATGTCAAATAAACAACAACAACAACAATAACAACAACACCGTCAACAACAACAACAATGTCAAATAAACAACAACAACAACGTCAAATAAACAACAATAACAACAATGTCAACCCCAACAACAACAACGTCAAATAAACAACAACAACAACAACAACGTCAACCCCAACAACAACAACGTCAAATAAACAACAACAACACCGTCAAATAAACAACAACAACAATGTGAAATAAACAATAACAATTATGTCAACAACAACAACAACATCAAATAAACAACAACAACAATAACAACGTCAACAACAACAACAATGTCAAATAAATAACAACAACAATAACAATAACAACGTCAAATAAACAACAACAACAACAACACCGTCAAATAAACAACAACAACGTCAAATAAACAACAAGAACAACAACAACGTCAACAACAACAACAATGTCAAATAAACAACAACCACAACAACGTCAACCCCAACAACAACAACGTCAAATAAACAACAAAAACAATGACAACAACAACGTCAAATAAACAACAACATCAACTAAACAACAACAATAACAACGTCAAATAAACAACAACCACAACAACAACGTCAAATAAACAACAACAACAACGTCAAATAAACAACAACAACAACAACACCAACAATATCAACAACAACAACGTCAAATAAACAACAAAGACAACAACAACAATGTCAACAACATTAACAACGTCAAATAAACAACAACAACAACAACAACGTCAAATAAATAACAACAACAACAACGTCAACAACAACAACAATGTCAAATTAACAAGAACAACAATAACAATAACAACGTCAAATAAACAACAACAATAACGTTAAATAAACAACAACAACAACGGCAAATAATCAACAACAACAAATACAACAACAACAACAACGTCAAATAACAACAACAACGTCAAATAAATAACAAGAACAACGTCAAATAAACAACAACAACAACGTCAAATAAACAACAACAACAACAACAACGTCAAATAAACAACAACAACAATGGCAAATAAATAAGAACAACAACAACAACGTCAAATAAACAACAAAAACAACAACAATAATAACAACAACAACAACTACAACGTGAAATAAACAACAACATCAACAACATCAACAACATTAACAAAGTCAAATAAACAACAACAACAACAACGTCAAATAAATAACAACAACAACCATAACAACAACGTCAACAACAACAACAACGTCAAATAAACAACAACAACAACGTCAAATAAACAACAACAACAACTATTTTAACAACAACAACAACAACGTCAAATAAACAACAACAACAACAACAACGTCAAATAAACAACAACAATAACAACGTCAAATAAACAACAACAAAAACAACGTCAAATAAACAACAACAACAACGTCAAATAAACAACAACACCAACAACTTCAACAACAACAACAACGTCAAATAAACAACAACAACAACAACAACAACAACGTCAAATAAACAACAACAACAACGTCAAATAAAAAATAACAACAACAACAATGTCAAATAAACAACAACAACAACAACGTCAAATAAACAACAACAACAATAACAACAACAACAACAACGTCAAATAAACAACAACAACAACAACAATGTCAAATAAACAACAACAACAACAATGTCAACAACAACAACAACATCAAATAAACAACAACAACAACAACAACAACAACAACAATAACATCAAATAAACAACAACAACAACGTCAAATAAACAACAACAACAACAACAACAACAACAATAACAACAACAACAACAACAACGTTAAATAAACAACAACAACAACAACGTCAAATAAACAACAACAAAAACAACAACATCAACAACAACAAAAACGTCATATAAACAACAACAACAACAACAACAACAACGTCAACAACAACACCGTCAAATAAACAACAACAACAACGTCAAATAAACAACAACAACAACAACGTCAAATAAACAACAACAACAACGTCAAATAAACAACAACAACAACAACAATGTCAACAACAACAACAACAACGTCAAATAAACAACAACAACAACAACAACAACTATGTCAACAACAACAACAACGTTAAATAAACAACAACAACAACATCAACAACAACAACAACAACGTTAAATAAACAACAACAACAACAACAATGTAAAATAAATAACAACAACAACACCGTCAAATAAACAACAACAACAACCACGTCAAATAAACAACAACAACACCAACAACAACACCGTCAACAACAACAACAATGTCAAATAAACAACAACAACATCAAATAAACAACAACGACAACAACGTCAACAACAACAACAACGTCAAATAAACAACAACAACAAGGTCAAATAAACAACAACAACAACAACATGAAATAAACAACAACAACTATGTCAACAACAACAACGACATCAAATAAACAACAACAACAACGTCAAATAAACAACAACAACAATAACAACGTCAAATAAACAACAACAACAACAACAATAACAACACCGTCAAATAAACAACAACAACAACGTTAAATAAACAACAACAACACCGTCAAATAAACAACAACAACAACGTCAAATAAACAACAATAACAATGTCAAATAAACAACAACAACGTCAACAACAACAACAACGTCAAATAAACAACAACAACAACAACACCTATGTTAACAACAACAACAACGTCAAATAAACAACAACAACAACAACGTCAACAATAACAACAACGTCAAATAAACAACAACAACAACGTCAAATAAACAACAACAACAATAACACCACCATCAAATAAACAACAACAACAACAACGTCAAATAAACACCAACAACAACAACGTCAAATAAACAACAACAAAAACAACGTCAACAACAACAACAACGTCAAATAAACAACAACAACAACAACGTCAAAAACAAGAACAACAACGTCAAATAAACAACAACAGCAACGTCAAATAAACAATAACAACAACAACAATGTCAAATAAACAACAACAACAACGTCAAATAAACAACAACAACAACAACGTCAATAACAACAACAAGTTCATATAAACAACAACAACAACAACGTCAAATAAACAACAACAATAACAACATCAAATAAACAACAACAACAACAATAACAACAACAACAACGTCAAATAGACAACAACAACGTCAATTAAACAACAACAACGTCAAATAAACAACAACAAAAACAACAACAACATCAACAACAACAAAAACGTCAAATAAACAATAATAACATTAACGTCAACAACAACAACTACGTCAAATAAACAACAACAATGTCAAATAAACAATAACAACAACACCAACGTCAACAACAACAACGTCAAATAAACAACAACAACAACAACAACAACAACAACAACAACAACGTCAAATAAACAACAACAACAATGTCAACAACAACAACAACAACAATTTCAAATAAACAACAACAACAACAACACCGTCAACAACAACAACAATGTCAAATAAACAACAACAATAACAACAACGTCAAATAAACAACAACAACAACTATGTCAACAAGAACAACAACGTCAAATAAACAACAAAAACAACAACAACAACGTCAATAACAACGACAACGTCAAGTAAACAACAACAACTTCAACGTCAAATAAACAACAACAATAACAACAACAACAACAACAACGTCAATAACAACAACAATAACAACAACAACAACAACAACGTCAATAACAACAACAATGTCAAGTAAACAACAATAACAACAACGTCAAATAAACAACAACAACGTCAAATAAACAACAACATCAACAACAACATCAAATAAACAACAACAACAACGTCAAATAAACAACAACAATAACAACGTCAACAACAACAACAACGTCAAATAAACAACAACAACAACAACGTCAACAACAACGTCAAATAAACAATAACAACAACAACAACATTGTCAAATAAACAACAACAACAATATCAACAACAACAACATTGTCAAATAAACAACAACAACAACAACAACAATAATAACGTCAAATAAACAACAACAACAACAACGTCAAATAAACAACAACAACGTCAACAACAACGTCAAATAAACAACAACGTCAAATAAACAACAACAATAACAACAACAACAACAACAACGTCAATAACAACAACAATGTCAAGTAAACAACAATAACAACAACGTCAAATAAACAACAACAACGTCAAATAAACAACAACATCAACAACAACATCAAATAAACAACAACAACAACGTCAAATAAACAACAACAACAACAACGTCAACAACAACAACAACGTCAAATAAACAACAACAACAACAACGTCAACAACAACGTCAAATAAACAATAACAACAACAACAACATTGTCAAATAAACAACAACAACAATATCAACAACAACAACATTGTCAAATAAACAACAACAACAACAACAATAATAACAACGTCAAATAAACAACAACAACAACTATGTCAACAAGAACAACAACGTCAAATAAACAACAAAAACGTCAAATAAACAACAACAACAACAACGTCAATAACAACAACAACTTCAAGTAAACAACAACAACAACAACGTCAAATAAACAACAACAACGTCAAATAAACAACAACAACAACAACAACAACGTCAAATAAATAACAACAACAACAACGTCAAATAAACAACAACAACAACAACAACGTCAACAACAACAACAACGTCAAATAAACAACAACAACAACAACGTCAAATAAACAACAACGTCAAATAAACAACAACAATAACAACAACAACAACGTCAATAACAACAACAATGTCAAGTAAACAACAACAACAACAACGTCAAATAAACAACAACAACGTCAAATAAACAACAACAACAACAACGTCAAATAAACAACAACAACAACAACGTCAAATAAACAACAACAACAACAACGTCAACAACAACAACAACGTCAAATAAACAACAACAACAACAACGTCAACAATAACGTCAAATAAATAACAACGTCAAATAAACAATAACAACAACAACAACAATGTCAAATAAACAACAACAACAATGTCAACAACAACAACAACAACAACAATAACAACAACACCGTCAACAACAACAACAATGTCAAATAAACAACAACAACAACAATAACAACAACACCGTCAACAACAACAACAATGTCAAATAAACAACAACAACAACGTCAAATAAACAACAATAACAACAATGTCAACCCCAACAACAACAACGTCAAATAAACAACAACAACAACAACAACGTCAACCCCAACAACAACAACGTCAAATAAACAACAACAACACCGTCAAATAAACAACAACAACAATGTGAAATAAACAATAACAATTATGTCAACAACAACAACAACATCAAATAAACAACAACAACAATAACAACGTCAACAACAACAACAATGTCAAATAAATAACAACAACAATAACAATAACAACGTCAAATAAACAACAACAACAACAACACCGTCAAATAAACAACAACAACGTCAAATAAACAACAAGAACAACAACAACGTCAACAACAACAACAATGTCAAATAAACAACAACCCCAACAACGTCAACCCCAACAACAACAACGTCAAATAAACAACAAAAACAATGACAACAACAACGTCAAATAAACAACAACATCAACTAAACAACAACAATAACAACGTCAAATAAACAACAACCACAACAACAACGTCAAATAAACAACAACAACAACGTCAAATAAACAACAACAACAACAACACCAACAATATCAACAACAACAACGTCAAATAAACAACAAAGACAACAACAACAATGTCAACAACATTAACAACGTCAAATAAACAACAACAACAACAACAACGTCAAATAAATAACAACAACAACAACGTCAACAACAACAACAATGTCAAATTAACAAGAACAACAATAACAATAACAACGTCAAATAAACAACAACAATAACGTTAAATAAACAACAACAACAACGGCAAATAATCAACAACAACAACAAATACAACAACAACAACAACGTCAAATAACAACAACAACGTCAAATAAACAACAAGAACAACGTCAAATAAACAACAACAACGTTAAATAAACAACAACAACAACAACAACGTCAAATAAACAACAACAACAATGGCAAATAAATAAGAACAACAACAACAACGTCAAATAAACAACAAAAACAACAACAATAATAACAACAACAACAACTACAACGTTAAATAAACAACAACATCAACAACATCAACAACATTAACAAAGTCAAATAAACAACAACAACAACAACGTCAAATAAATAACAACAACAACCATAACAACAACGTCAACAACAACAACAACGTCAAATAAACAACAACAACAACGTCAAATAAACAACAACAACAACTATTTTAACAACAACAACAACAACAACGTCAAATAAACAACAACAACAACAACAACAACGTCAAATAAACAACAACAATAACAACGTCAAATAAACAACAATAAAAACAACGTCAAATAAACAACAACAACAACGTCAAATAAACAACAACACCAACAACTTCAACAACAACAACAACATCAAATAAACAACAACAACAACATCAACAACAACAACAACGTCAAATAAACAACAACAACAACGTCAAATAAAAAATAACAACAACAACAATGTCAAATAAACAACAACAACAACAACGTCAAATAAACAACAACAACAATAACAACAACAACAACAACGTCAAATAAACAACAACAACAACAACAACAACAATGTCAAATAAACAACAACAACAACAACAATGTCAACAACAACAACAACATCAAATAAACAACAACAACAACAACAACAACAACAACAATAACATCAAATAAACAACAACAACAACGTCAAATAAACAACAACAACAACAACAGCAACAATAACAACAACAACAACAACGTTAAATAAACAACAACAACAACAACGTCAAATAAACAACAACAAAAACAACAACATCAATAACAACAAAAACGTCATATAAACAACAACAACAACAACAACAACAACGTCAACAACAACACCGTCAAATAAACAACAACAACAACGTCAAATAAACAACAACAACAACAACGTCAAATAAACAACAACAACAACGTCAAATAAATAACAACAACAACAACAATGTCAACAACAACAACAACGTCAAATAAACAACAACAACAACAACAACAACTATGTCAACAACAACAACAACGTTAAATAAACAACAACAACAACATCAACAACAACAACAACAACGTTAAATAAACAACAACAACAACAACAATGTAAAATAAATAACAACAACAACACCGTCAAATAAACAACAACAACAACCACGTCAAATAAACAACAACAACACCAACAACAACACCGTCAACAACAACAACAATGTCAAATAAACAACAACAACATCAAATAAACAACAACGACAACAACATCAACAACAACAACAACGTCAAATAAACAACAACAACAAGGTCAAATAAACAACAACAACAACAACGTGAAATAAACAACAACAACTATGTCAACAACAACAACAACATCAAATAAACAACAACAACAACGTCAAATAAACAACAACAACAATAACAACGTCAAATAAACAACAACAACAACAACAATAACAACACCGTCAAATAAACAACAACAACAACGTTAAATAAACAACAACAACACCGTCAAATAAACAACAACAACAACGTCAAATAAACAACAATAACAATGTCAAATAAACAACAACAACGTCAACAACAACAACAACGTCAAATAAACAACAACAACAACAACACCTATGTTAACAACAACAACAACGTCAAATAAACAACAACAACAACAACGTCAACAATAACAACAACGTCAAATAAACAACAACAACAACAACACCACCATCAAATAAACAACAACAACAACAACGTCAAATAAACACCAACAACAACAACGTCAAATAAACAACAACAAAAACAACGTCAACAACAACAACAACGTCAAATAAACAACAACAACAACAACGTCAAAAACAAGAACAACAACGTCAAATAAACAACAACAGCAACGTCAAATAAACAATAACAACAACAACAATGTCAAATAAACAACAACAACAACGTCAAATAAACAACAACAACAACAACGTCAACAACAACAACAAGTTCATATAAACAACAATAACAACAACGTCAAATAAACAACAACCACAACAAGAACGTCAAATAAACAACAACAACAACGTCAAATAAACAACAACAACAACAACACCAACAATATCAACACTAACAACGTCAAATAAACAACAAAGACAACAACAACAATGTCAACAACATTAACAACGTCAAATAAACAACAACAACAACAACAACGTCAAATAAATAACAACAACAACAACGTTAACAACAACAACAATGTCAAATTAACAAGAACAACAATAACAATAACAACGTCAAATAAACAACAACAATAACGTTAAATAAACAAAAACAACAACGACAAATAATCAACAACAACAACAAATACAACAACAACAACAACGTCAAATAACAACAACAACGTCAAATAAACAACAAGAACAACGTCAAATAAACAACAACAACAACGTAAAATAAACAACAACAACAACAACAACGTCAAATAAACAACAACAACAATGGCAAATAAATAAGAACAACAACAACAACGTCAAATAAACAACAAAAACAACAACAATAATAACAACAACAACAACTACAACGTGAAATAAACAACAACATCAACAACATCAACAACATTAACAAAGTCAAATAAACAACAACAACAACAACGTCAAATAAATAACAACAACAACCATAACAACAACGTCAACAACAACAACAACGTCAAATAAACAACAACAACAACGTCAAATAAACAACAACAACAACTATTTTAACAACAACAACAACAACGTCAAATAAACAACAACAACAACAACAACAACGTCAAATAAACAACAACAATAACAACGTCAAATAAACAACAACAAAAACAACGTCAAATAAACAACAACAACAACGTCAAATAAACAACAACACCAACAACTTCAACAACAACAACAACGTCAAATAAACAACAACAACAACATCAACAACAACAACAACGTCAAATAAACAACAACAACAACGTCAAATAAAAAATAACAACAACAACAATGTCAAATAAACAACAACAACAACAACGTCAAATAAACAACAACAACAATAACAACAACAACAACAACAACGTCAAATAAACAACAACAACAACAACAACAACAATGTCAAATAAACAACAACAACAACAACAATGTCAACAACAACAACAACATCAAATAAACAACAACAACAACAACAACAACAATAACATCAAATAAACAACAACAACAACGTCAAATAAACAACAACAACAACAACAACAACAGCAACAATAACAACAACAACAACAACAACGTTAAATAAACAACAACAACAACAACGTCAAATAAACAACAACAAAAACAACAACATCAACAACAACAAAAACGTCATATAAACAACAACAACAACAACAACAACAACGTCAACAACAACACCGTCAAATAAACAACAACAACAACGTCAAATAAACAACAACAACAACAACAACGTCAAATAAACAACAACAACAACGTCAAATAAACAACAACAACAACAACAATGTCAACAACAACAACAACGTCAAATAAACAACAACAACAACAACAACAACTATGTCAACAACAACAACAACGTTAAATAAACAACAACAACAACATCAACAACAACAACAACAACGTTAAATAAACAACAACAACAACAATGTAAAATAAATAACAACAACAACACCGTCAAATAAACAACAACAACAACCACGTCAAATAAACAACAACAACACCAACAACAACACCGTCAACAACAACAACAATGTCAAATAAACAACAACAACATCAAATAAACAACAACGACAACAACGTCAACAACAACAACAACGTCAAATAAACAACAACAACAAGGTCAAATAAACAACAACAACAACAACGTGAAATAAACAACAACAACTATGTCAACAACAACAAAAACATCAAATAAACAACAACAACAACGTCAAATAAACAACAACAACAATAACAACGTCAAATAAACAACAACAACAACAACAATAACAACACCGTCAAATAAACAACAACAACAACGTTAAATAAACAACAACAACACCGTCAAATAAACAACAACAACAACGTCAAATAAACAACAATAACAATGTCAAATAAACAACAACAACGTCAACAACAACAACAACGTCAAATAAACAACAACAACAACAACACCTATGTTAACAACAACAACAACGTCAAATAAACAACAACAACAACAACGTCAACAATAACAACAACGTCAAATAAACAACAACAACAACAACACCACCATCAAATAAACAACAACAACAACAACGTCAAATAAACACCAACAACAACAACGTCAAATAAACAACAACAAAAACAACGTCAACAACAACAACAACGTCAAATAAACAACAACAACAACAACGTCAAAAACAAGAACAACAACGTCAAATAAACAACAACAGCAACGTCAAATAAACAATAACAACAACAACAATGTCAAATAAACAACAACAACAACGTCAAATAAACAACAACAACAACAACGTCAACAACAACAACAAGTTCATATAAACAACAACAACAACAACAACGTCAAATAAACAACAACCACAACAAGAACGTCAAATAAACAACAACAACAACGTCAAATAAACAACAACAACAACAACACCAACAATATCAACACTAACAACGTCAAATAAACAACAAAGACAACAACAACAATGTCAACAACATTAACAACGTCAAATAAACAACAACAACAACAACAACGTCAAATAAATAACAACAACAACAACGTTAACAACAACAACAATGTCAAATTAACAAGAACAACAATAACAATAACAACGTCAAATAAACAACAACAATAACGTTAAATAAACAAAAACAACAACGACAAATAATCAACAACAACAACAAATACAACAACAACAACAACGTCAAATAACAACAACAACGTCAAATAAACAACAAGAACAACGTCAAATAAACAACAACAACAACGTCAAATAAACAACAACAACAACAACAACGTCAAATAAACAACAACAACAATGGCAAATAAATAAGAACAACAACAACAACGTCAAATAAACAACAAAAACAACAACAATAATAACAACAACAACAACTACAACGTGAAATAAACAACAACATCAACAACATCAACAACATTAACAAAGTCAAATAAACAACAACAACAACAACGTCAAATAAATAACAACAACAACCATAACAACAACGTCAACAACAACAACAACGTCAAATAAACAACAACAACAACGTCAAATAAACAACAACAACAACTATTTTAACAACAACAACAACAACGTCAAATAAACAACAACAACAACAACAACAACGTCAAATAAACAACAACAATAACAACGTCAAATAAACAACAACAAAAACAACGTCAAATAAACAACAACAACAACGTCAAATAAACAACAACACCAACAACTTCAACAACAACAACAACGTCAAATAAACAACAACAACAACATCAACAACAACAACAACGTCAAATAAACAACAACAACAACGTCAAATAAAAAATAACAACAACAACAATGTCAAATAAACAACAACAACAACAACGTCAAATAAACAACAACAACAATAACAACAACAACAACAACAACGTCAAATAAACAACAACAACAACAACAACAACAATGTCAAATAAACAACAACAACAACAACAATGTCAACAACAACAACAACATCAAATAAACAACAACAACAACAACAACAACAATAACATCAAATAAACAACAACAACAACGTCAAATAAACAACAACAACAACAACAACAGCAACAATAACAACAACAACAACAACAACAACGTTAAATAAACAACAACAACAACAACGTCAAATAAACAACAACAAAAACAACAACATCAACAACAACAAAAACGTCATATAAACAACAACAACAACAACAACAACAACGTCAACAACAACACCGTCAAATAAACAACAACAACAACGTCAAATAAACAACAACAACAACAACAACGTCAAATAAACAACAACAACAACGTCAAATAAACAACAACAACAACAACAATGTCAACAACAACAACAACGTCAAATAAACAACAACAACAACAACAACTATGTCAACAACAACAACAACGTTAAATAAACAACAACAACAACATCAACAACAACAACAACAACAACGTTAAATAAACAACAACAACAACAATGTAAAATAAATAACAACAACAACACCGTCAAATAAACAACAACAACAACCACGTCAAATAAACAACAACAACACCAACAACAACACCGTCAACAACAACAACAATGTCAAATAAACAACAACAACATCAAATAAACAACAACGACAACAACGTCAACAACAACAACAACGTCAAATAAACAACAACAACAAGGTCAAATAAACAACAACAACAACAACGTGAAATAAACAACAACAACTATGTCAACAACAACAACAACATCAAATAAACAACAACAACAACGTCAAATAAACAACAACAACAATAACAACGTCAAATAAACAACAACAACAACAATAACAACACCGTCAAATCAACAACAACAACAACGTTAAATAAACAACAACAACACCGTCAAATAAACAACAACAACAACGTCAAATAAACAACAATAACAATGTCAAATAAACAACAACAACGTCAACAACAACAACAACGTCAAATAAACAACAACAACAACAACACCTATGTTAACAACAACAACAACGTCAAATAAACAACAACAACAACAACGTCAACAATAACAACAACGTCAAATAAACAACAACAACAATGTCAAATAAACAACAACAACAACACCACCATCAAATAAACAACAACAACAACAACGTCAAATAAACACCAACAACAACAACGTCAAATAAACAACAACAAAAACAACGTCAACAACAACAACAACGTCAAATAAACAACAACAACAACAACGTCAAAAACAAGAACAACAACGTCAAATAAACAACAACAGCAACGTCAAATAAACAATAACAACAACAACAATGTCAAATAAACAACAACAACAACGTCAAATAAACAACAACAACAACAACGTCAACAACAACAACAACGTCAAATAAACAACAACATCAACAACAACAAAAACGTCAAATAAACAATAACAACATTAACGTCAACAACAACAACTACGTCAAATAAACAACAACAATGTCAAATAAACAATAACAACAACACCAACGTCAACAACAACAACGTCAAATAAACAACAACAACAACAACAACAACAACAACGTCAAATAAACAACAACAACAATGTCAACAACAACAACAACAACAATTTCAAATAAACAACAACAACAACAACACCGTCAACAACAACAACAATGTCAAATAAACAACAACAATAACAACAACGTCAAATAAACAACAACAACAACTATGTCAACAAGAACAACAACGTGAAATAAACAACAAAAACAACAACAACAACGTCAATAACAACAACAACGTGAAGTAAACAACAACAACTTCAACGTCAAATAAACAACAACAACGTCAAATAAACAACAACAACAACAACGTCAAATAAACAACAACAACAACAACGTCAAATAAACAACAACAACAACAACAACAACGTCAACAACAACGTCAAATAAACAACAACGTCAAATAAACAACAACAATAACAACAACAACAACAACAACGTCAATAACAACAACAATGTCAAGTAAACAACAATAACAACAACGTCAAATAAACAACAACAACGTCAAATAAACAACAACATCAACAACAACATCAAATAAACAACAACAACAACGTCAAATAAACAACAACAACAACAACGTCAACAACAACAACAACGTCAAATAAACAACAACAACAACAACGTCAACAACAACGTCAAATAAACAATAACAACAACAACAACATTGTCAAATAAACAACAACAACAATATCAACAACAACAACAACGTCAAATAAACAACAACAACAACAACAACAATAATAACGTCAAATAAACAACAACAACAACAACGTCAAATAAACAACAACAACAACAACAATAACAACAACAACAACAACGTCAAATAAACAACAACAAAAACAACGTCAACAACAACAACAACGTCAAATAAACAACAACAACAACAACAACGTCAAAAACAACAACAATAACGTCAAATAAACAACAACAGCAACGTCAAATAAACAATAACAACAACAACAATGTCAAATAAACAACAACAACAACGTCAAATAAACAACAACAACAACAACAACGTCAACAACAACAACAAGGTCAAATAAACAACAACAACAACAACAACAACGTCAAATAAACAACAACAATAACACCATTAAATAAACAACAACAACAACAATAACAACAACAACAACGTCAAATAGACAACAACAACAACAACGTCAATTAAACAATAACAACGTCAAATAAACAACAACAAAAACAATAACAACATCAACAACAACAAAAACGTCAAATAAACAACAATAACAATAACGTCAACAACAACATCTACGTCAAATAAACAACAACAACAACGTCAAATAAACAATAACAACAACACCAACGTCAACAACAACAACAACGTCAAATAAACAACAACAACATCAAATAAACAACAACAACAACAACAATGTCAACAACAACAACAACAATTTCAAATAAACAACAACAACAACAACAACAACACCGTCAACAACAACAACAATGTCAAATAAACAACAACAATAACAACAACGTCAAATAAACAACAACAACAACTATGTCAACAAGAACAACAACGTCAAATAAACAACAAAAACAACAACAACAACGTCAATAACAACAACAACGTCAAGTAAACAACAACAACAACAACGTCAAATAAACAACAACAACGTCAAATAAACAACAACAACAACAACAACGTCAAATAAATAACAACAACAACAACGTCAAATAAACAACAACAACAACAACGTCAACAACAACAACAACGTCAAATAAACAACAACAACAACAACGTCAAATAAACAACAACGTCAAATAAACAACAACAATAACAACAACAACAACGTCAATAACAACAACAATGTCAAGTAAACAACAACAACAACAACGTCAAATAAACAACAACAACGTCAAATAAACAACAACAACAACAACAACGTCAAATAAACAACAACAACAACAACGTCAAATAAACAACAACAACAACAACGTCAACAACAACAACAATGTCAAATAAACAACAACGACATCAAATAAACAACAACGACAACAACGTCAACAACAACAACAACGTCAAATAAACAACAACAACAAGGTCAAATAAACAACAACAACAACAACGTGAAATAAACAACAACAACAATAACAACGTCAAATAAATAACAACAACAACAACAATAACAACACCGTCAAATCAACAACAACAACAACGTTAAATAAACAACAACAACACCGTCAAATAAACAACAACAACAACGTCAAATAAACAACAATAACAATGTCAAATAAACAACAACAACGTCAACAACAACAACAACGTCAAATAAACAACAACAACAACAACACCTATGTTAACAACAACAACAACGTCAAATAAACAACAACAACAACAACGTCAACAATAACAACAACGTCAAATAAACAACAACAACAACGTCAAATAAACAACAACAACAACACCACCATCAAATAAACAACAACAACAACAACGTCAAATAAACACCAACAACAACAACGTCAAATAAACAACAACAAAAACAACGTCAACAACAACAACAACGTCAAATAAACAACAACAACAACAACGTCAAAAACAAGAACAACAACGTCAAATAAACAACAACAGCAACGTAAAATAAACAATAACAACAACAATAATGTCAAATAAACAACAACAACAACGTCAAATAAACAACAACAACAACAACGTCAACAACAACAACAACGTCAAATAAACAACAACATCAACAACAACAAAAACGTCAAATAAACAATAACAACATTAACGTCAACAACAACAACTACGTCAAATAAACAACAACAATGTCAAATAAACAATAACAACAACACCAACGTCAACAACAACAACGTCAAATAAACAACAACAACAACAACAACAACAACAACGTCAAATAAACAACAACAACAATGTCAACAACAACAACAACAACAATTTCAAATAAACAACAACAACAACAACACCGTCAACAACAACAACAATGTCAAATAAACAACAACAATAACAACAACGTCAAATAAACAACAACAACAACTATGTCAACAAGAACAACAACGTGAAATAAACAACAAAAACAACAACAACAACGTCAATAACAACAACAACGTGAAGTAAACAACAACAACTTCAACGTCAAATAAACAACAACAACGTCAAATAAACAACAACAACAACAACGTCAAATAAACAACAACAACAACAACGTCAAATAAACAACAACAACAACAACAACAACGTCAACAACAACGTCAAATAAACAACAACGTCAAATAAACAACAACAATAACAACAACAACAACAACAACGTCAATAACAACAACAATGTCAAGTAAACAACAATAACAACAACGTCAAATAAACAACAACAACGTCAAATAAACAACAACATCAACAACAACATCAAATAAACAACAACAACAACGTCAAATAAACAACAACAACAACAACGTCAACAACAACAACAACGTCAAATAAACAACAACAACAACAACGTCAACAACAACGTCAAATAAACAATAACAACAACAACAACATTGTCAAATAAACAACAACAACAATATCAACAACAACAACAACGTCAAATAAACAACAACAACAACAACAACAATAATAACGTCAAATAAACAACAACAACAACAACGTCAAATAAACAACAACAACAACAACAACAATAACAACAACAACAACAACGTCAAATAAACAACAACAAAAACAACGTCAACAACAACAACAACGTCAAATAAACAACAACAACAACAACAACATCAAAAACAACAACAATAACGTCAAATAAACAACAACAGCAACGTCAAATAAACAATAACAACAACAACAATGTCAAATAAACAACAACAACAACGTCAAATAAACAACAACAACAACAACAACGTCAACAACAACAACAAGGTCAAATAAACAACAACAACAACAACAACAACGTCAAATAAACAACAACAATAACACCATCAAATAAACAACAACAACAACAATAACAACAACAACAACGTCAAATAGACAACAACAACAACAACGTCAATTAAACAATAACAACGTCAAATAAACAACAACAAAAACAATAACAACATCAACAACAACAAAAACGTCAAATAAACAACAATAACAATAACGTCAACAACAACATCTACGTCAAATAAACAACAACAACAACGTCAAATAAACAATAACAACAACACCAACGTCAACAACAACAACAACGTCAAATAAACAACAACAACATCAAATAAACAACAACAACAACAACAATGTCAACAACAACAACAACAATTTCAAATAAACAACAACAACAACAACAACACCGTCAACAACAACAACAATGTCAAATAAACAACAACAATAACAACAACGTCAAATAAACAACAACAACAACTATGTCAACAAGAACAACAACGTCAAATAAACAACAAAAACAACAACAACAACGTCAATAACAACAACAACGTCAAGTAAACAACAACAACAACAACGTCAAATAAACAACAACAACGTCAAATAAACAACAACAACAACAACAACGTCAAATAAATAACAACAACAACAACGTCAAATAAACAACAACAACAACAACGTCAACAACAACAACAACGTCAAATAAACAACAACAACAACAACGTCAAATAAACAACAACGTCAAATAAACAACAACAATAACAACAACAACAACGTCAATAACAACAACAATGTCAAGTAAACAACAACAACAACAACGTCAAATAAACAACAACAACGTCAAATAAACAACAACAACAACAACAACGTCAAATAAACAACAACAACAACAACGTCAAATAAACAACAACAACAACAACGTCAACAACAACAACAACGTCAAATAAACAACAACAACAACAACGTCAACAACAACGTCAAATAAATAACAACGTCAAATAAACAATAACAACAACAACAATGTCAAATAAACAACAACAACAATATCAACAACAACAACAACGTCAAATAAACAACAACAACAACAACAACAATAATAACGTCAAATAAACAACAACAACAACAACGTCAAATAAACAACAACAACAACAACAACGTCAAATAAACAACAACAACAACGTCAAATAAACAACAACATCAACAACAACAACAACTTCAACAACAACAACGTCAAATAAACAACAACCAAAACAACGTCAAATAAACAACAACAACGTCAAATAAAGAACAACAACAACAACAACAACGTCAAATAAACAACAACAACGTCAACAACAACAACAACAATGTCAAATAAACAACAACAACAACAATAACAACAACACCGTCAACAACAACAACAATGTCAAATAAACAACAAAAACAACGTCAAATAAACAACAATAACAACAATGTCAACCCCAACAACAACAACGTCAAATAAACAACAACAACAACGTCAACCCCAACAACAACAACAACAATAACAACGTCAACAACAACAACAACGTCAAATAACAACGACAACAACAACGTCAAATAAACAACAACAAAAACAACGTCAACAACAACAACAACGTCAAATAAACAACAACAACAATAACAACAACGTCAAAAACAACAACAACAACAACGTCAAATAAACAACAACAACAACAACAACGTCAACAACAACAACAAGGTCAAATAAACAACAACAACAACAACAACGTCAAATAAACAACAACAATAACACCATCAAATAAACAACAACAACAACAACAACAATAACAACAACAACAACGTCAAATAGACAACAACAACAACAACGTCAATTAAACAATAACAACGTTAAATAAACAACAACAAAAACAACAACAACATCAACAACAACAAAAACGTCAAATAAACAACAACAACAATAACGTCAACAACAACATCTACGTCGAATAAACAACAACAACAACGTCAAATAAACAATAACAACAACACCAACATCAACAACAACAACAACGTCAAATAAACAACAACAACAACATCAAATAAACAACAACAACAACAATGTCAAATAAACAACAACAACAATGTCAACAACAACAACAATTTCAAATAAACAACAACAACAACAACAACATCGTCAACAACAACAACAATGTCAAATAAACAACAACAATAACAACAACGTCAAATAAACAACAACAACAACTATGTCAACAAGAACAACAACGTCAAATAAACAACAAAAATAACAACAACAACGTCAATAACAACAACAACGTCAAGTAAACAACAACAACAACGTCAAATAAGCAACAACAACGTCAAATAAACAACAACAACAACAACAACAACGTCAAATAAATAACAACAACAACAACAACAACAACGTCAAATAAATAACAACAACAACAACGTCAAATAAACAACAACAACAACAACAACGTCAACAACAACAACGTCGTCAAATAAACAACAACAACAACGTCAACCCCAACAACAACAACAACAATAACAACGTCTACAACAACAACAACGTCAAATAACAACAACAACAACAACGTCAAATAAACAACAACAAAAACAACGTCAACAACAACAACAACGTCAAATAAACAACAACAACAACAACATCAAAAACAACAACAACAACGTCAAATAAACAACAACAGCAACGTCAAATAAACAATAACAACAACAACAATGTCAAATAAACAACAACAACAACGTCAAATAAACAACAACAACAACAACAACGTCAACAACAACAACAAGGTCAAATAAACAACAACAACAACAACAACAACAACGTCAAATAAACAACAACAATAACACCATCAAATAAACAACAACAACAATAACAACAACAACAACGTCAAATAGACAACAACAACAACAACGTCAATTAAACAATAACAACGTCAAATAAACAACAACAAAAACAACAACAACATCAACAACAACAAAAACGTCAAATAAACAACAATAACAATAACGTCAACAACAACATCTACGTCAAATAAACAACAACAACAACAACGTCAAATAAACAATAACAACAACACCAACGTCAACAACAACAACAACAACGTCAAATAAACAACAACAACAACATCAAATAAACAACAACAACAACAACAACGTCAAATAAACAACAACAACAATGTCAACAACAACAACAACAATTTCAAATAAACAACAACAACAACAACAACACCGTCAACAACAACAACAATGTCAAATAAACAACAACAATAACAACAACGTCAAATAAACAACAACAACAACTATGTCAACAAGAACAACAACGTCAAATAAACAACAAAAACAACAACAACAACGTCAATAACAACAACAACGTCAAGTAAACAACAACAACAACAACGTCAAATAAACAACAACAACAACAACGTCAAATAAATAACAACAACAACAACGTCAAATAAACAACAACAACAACAACGTCAACAACAACAACAACGTCTAATAAACAACAACAACAACAACGTTAAATAAACAACAACGTCAAATAAACAACAACAATAACAACAACAACAACGTCAATAACAACAACAATGTCAAGTAAACAACAACAACAACAACGTCAAATAAACAACAACAACGTCAAATAAACAACAACAACAACAACAACGTCAAATAAACAACAACAACAACAACGTAAAATAAACAACAACAACAACAACGTCAACAACAACAACAACGTCAAATAAACAACAACAACAACAACGTCAAATAAATAACAACGTCAAATAAACAATAACAACAACAACAACAATGTCAAATAAACAACAACAACAATATCAACAACAACAACAACGTCAAATAAACAACATCAATAACAACAACAATAATAACGTCAAATAAACAACAACAACAACAACAACGTCAAATAAACAACAACAACAACAACAATAACAACAACAACAACAACAACGTCAAATAAACAACAACAACAACAACAACAACTTCAACAACAACAACGTCAAATAAACAACAACCAAAACAACGTCAAATAAACAACAACAACGTCAAATAAAGAACAACAACAACAACAACAACGTCAAATAAACAACAACAACGTCAACAACAACAACAACAATGTCAAATAAACAACAACAACAACAATAACAACAACACCGTCAACAACAACAACAATGTCAAATAAACAACAACAACAACGTCATATAAACAACAATAACAACAATGTCAACCCCAACAACAACAACGTCAAATAAACAACAACAACAACGTCAACCCCAACAACAACAACAACAATAACAACGTCAACAAAAACAACAACGTCAAATAACAACAACAACAACAACAACAACGTCAAATAAACAACAACAAAAACAACGTCAACAACATCAACAACGTCAAATAAACAACAACAACAACGTCAAATAAACAACAACAACAACAACAACGTCAACAACAACAACAAGGTCAAATAAACAACAACAACAACAACAACAACAACGTCAAATAAACAACAACAATAACACCATCAAATAAACAACAACAACAACAATAACAACAACAACAACGTCAAATAGACAACAACAACAACAACGTCAATTAAACAATAACAACGTCAAATAAACAACAACAAAAACAATAACAACATCAACAACAACAAAAACGTCAAATAAACAACAATAACAATAACGTCAACAACAACATCTACGTCAAATAAACAACAACAACAACGTCAAATAAACAATAACAACAACACCAACGTCAACAACAACAACAACGTCAAATAAACAACAACAACTTCAAATAAACAACAACAACAACAACAACGTCAAATAAACAACAACAACAATGTCAACAACAACAACAACAATTTCAAATAAACAACAACAACAACAACAACAACACCGTCAACAACAACAACAATGTCAAATAAACAACAACAATAACAACAACGTCAAATAAACAACAACAACAACTATGTCAACAAGAACAACAACGTCAAATAAACAACAAAAACAACAACAACAACAACGTCAATAACAACAACAACGTCAAGTAAACAACAACAACAACAACGTCAAATAAACAACAACAACGTCAAATAAACAACAACAACAACAACAACGTCAAATAAATAACAACAACAACAACGTCAAATAAACAACAACAACAACAACGTCAACAACAACAACAACGTCAAATAAACAACAACAACAACGTCAAATAAACAACAACGTCAAATAAACAACAACAATAACAACAACAACAACGTCAATAACAACAACAATGTCAAGTAAACAACAACAACAACAACGTCAAATAAACAACAACAACGTCAAATAAACAACAACAACAACAACAACGTCAAATAAACAACAACAACAACAACGTCAAATAAACAACAACAACAACAACGTCAACAACAACAACAACGTCAAATAAACAACAACAACAACAACGTCAACAACAACGTCAAATAAATAACAACGTCAAATAAACAATAACAACAACAACAACAATGTCAAATAAACAACAACAACAATATCAACAACAACAACAACGTCAAATAAACAACAACAACAACAACAACAATAATAACGTCAAATAAACAACAACAACAACAACAACGTCAAATAAACAACAACAACAACAACAACGTCAAATAAACAACAACAACAACGTCAAATAAACAACAACAACAACAACAACAACTTCAACAACAACAACGTCAAATAAACAACAACAACATCTACGTCAAATAAACAACAACAACAACAACGTCAAATAAACAATAACAACAACACCAACGTCAACAACAACAACAACGTCAAATAAACAACAACAACAACATCAAATAAACAACAACAACAACAACAACGTCAAATAAACAACAACAACAATGTCAACAACAACAACAACAATTTCAAATAAACAACAACAACAACAACAACACCGTCAACAACAACAACAATGTCAAATAAACAACAACAATAACAACAACGTCAAATAAACAACAACAACAACTATGTCAACAAGAACAACAACGTCAAATAAACAACAAAAACAACAACAACAACGTCAATAACAACAACAACGTCAAGTAAACAACAACAACAACAACGTCAAATAAACAACAACAACAACAACGTCAAATAAATAACAACAACAACAACGTCAAATAAACAACAACAACAACAACGTCAACAACAACAACAACGTCAAATAAACAACAACAACAACGACGTTAAATAAACAACAACGTCAAATAAACAACAACAATAACAACAACAACAACGTCAATAACAACAACAATGTCAAGTAAACAACAACAACAACAACGTCAAATAAACAACAACAACGTCAAATAAACAACAACAACAACAACAACGCCAAATAAACAACAGCAACAACAACAACGTAAAATAAACAACAACAACAACAACGTCAACAACAACAACAACGTCAAATAAACAACAACAACAACAACGTCAACAACAACGTCAAATAAATAACAACGTCAAATAAACAATAACAACAACAACAACAATGTCAAATAAACAACAACAACAATATCAACAACAACAACAACGTCAAATAAACAACATCAATAACAACAACAATAATAACGTCAAATAAACAACAACAACAACAACAACGTCAAATAAACAACAACAACAACAACAATAACAACAACAACAACAACAACAACGTCAAATAAACAACAACAACAACAACAACTTCAACAACAACAACGTCAAATAAACAACAACCAAAACAACGTCAAATAAACAACAACAACGTCAAATAAAGAACAACAACAACAACAACAACGTCAAATAAACAACAACAACGTCAACAACAACAACAACAATGTCAAATAAACAACAACAACAACAATAACAACAACACCGTCAACAACAACAACAATGTCAAATAAACAACAACAACAACGTCATATAAACAACAATAACAACAATGTCAACCCCAACAACAACAACGTCAAATAAACAACAACAACAACGTCAACCCCAACAACAACAACAACAATAACAACGTCAACAACAACAACAACGTCAAATAACAACAACAACAACAACAACAACGTCAAATAAACAACAACAAAAACAACGTCAACAACATCAACAACGTCAAATAAACAACAACAACAACGTCAAATAAACAACAACAACAACAACAACGTCAACAACAACAACAAGGTCAAATAAACAACAACAACAACAACAACAACGTCAAATAAACAACAACAATAACACCATCAAATAAACAACAACAACAACAATAACAACAACAACAACGTCAAATAGACAACAACAACAACAACGTCAATTAAACAATAACAACGTCAAATAAACAACAACAAAAACAATAACAACATCAACAACAACAAAAACGTCAAATAAACAACAATAACAATAACGTCAACAACAACATCTACGTCAAATAAACAACAACAACAACGTCAAATAAACAATAACAACAACACCAACGTCAACAACAACAACAACGTCAAATAAACAACAACAACATCAAATAAACAACAACAACAACAACAACGTCAAATAAACAACAACAACAATGTCAACAACAACAACAACAATTTCAAATAAACAACAACAACAACAACAACAACACCGTCAACAACAACAACAATGTCAAATAAACAACAACAATAACAACAACGTCAAATAAACAACAACAACAACTATGTCAACAAGAACAACAACGTCAAATAAACAACAAAAACAACAACAACAACGTCAATAACAACAACAACGTCAAGTAAACAACAACAACAATAACGTCAAATAAACAACAACAACGTCAAATAAACAACAACAACAACAACAACGTCAAATAAATAACAACAACAACAACGTCAAATAAACAACAACAACAACAACGTCAACAACAACAACAACGTCAAATAAACAACAACAACAACGTCAAATAAACAACAACGTCAAATAAACAACAACAATAACAACAACAACAACGTCAATAACAACAACAATGTCAAGTAAACAACAACAACAACAACGTCAAATAAACAACAACAACGTCAAATAAACAACAACAACAACAACAACGTCAAATAAACAACAACAACAACAACAACGTCAAATAAACAACAACAACAACAACGTCAACAACAACAACAACGTCAAATAAACAACAACAACAACAACGTCAACAACAACGTCAAATAAATAACAACGTCAAATAAACAATAACAACAACAACAACAATGTCAAATAAACAACAACAACAATATCAACAACAACAACAACGTCAAATAAACAACAACAACAACAACAACAATAATAACGTCAAATAAACAACAACAACAACAACGTCAAATAAACAACAACAACAACAACAACGTCAAATAAACAACAACAACAACGTCAAATAAACAACAACAACAACAACAACAACTTCAACAACAACAACGTCAAATAAACAACAACCAAAACAACGTCAAATAAACAACAACAACGTCAAATAAAGAACAACAACAACAACAACAACGTCAAATAAACAACAACAACGTCAACAACAACAACAACAATGTCAAATAAACAACAACAACAACAATAACAACAACACCGTCAACAACAACAACAATGTCAAATAAACAACAACAACAACGTCAAATAAACAACAATAACAACAATGTCAACCCCAACAACAACAACGTCAAATAAACAACAACAACAACGTCAACCCCAACAACAACAACAACAATAACAACGTCAACAACAACAACAACGTCAAATAACAACGACAACAACAACGTCAAATAAACAACAACAAAAACAACGTCAACAACAACAACAACGTCAAATAAACAACAACAACAATAACAACAACGTCAAAAACAACAACAACAACAACAACGTCAAATAAACAACAACAACAACAACAACGTCAACAACAACAACAAGGTCAAATAAACAACAACAACAACAACAACGTCAAATAAACAACAACAATAACACCATCAAATAAACAACAACAACAACAACAATAACAACAACAACAACGTCAAATAGACAACAACAACAACAACGTCAATTAAACAATAACAACGTCAAATAAACAACAACAAAAACAACAACAACATCAACAACAACAAAAACGTCAAATAAACAACAACAACAATAACGTCAACAACAACATCTACGTCGAATAAACAACAACAACAACGTCAAATAAACAATAACAACAACACCAACGTCAACAACAACAACAACGTCAAATAAACAACAACAACAACATCAAATAAACAACATCAAATAAACAACAACAACAACAACAATGTCAAATAAACAACAACAACAATGTCAACAACAACAACAATTTCAAATAAACAACAACAACAACAACAACATCGTCAACAACAACAACAATGTCAAATAAACAACAACAATAACAACAACGTCAAATAAACAACAACAACAACTATGTCAACAAGAACAACAACGTCAAATAAACAACAAAAATAACAACAACAACGTCAATAACAACAACAACGTCAAGTAAACAACAACAACAACGTCAAATAAGCAACAACAACGTCAAATAAACAACAACAACAACAACAACGTCAAATAAATAACAACAACAACAACAACAACAACGTCAAATAAATAACAACAACAACAACGTCAAATAAACAACAACAACAACAACAACAACGTCAACAACAACAACAACGTCAAATAAACAACAACAACAACAACGTCAAATAAACAACAACGTCAAATAAACAACAACAATAACAATAACAACAACGTCAATAACAACAACAATGTCAAGTAAACAACAACAACAACGTCAAATAAACAACAACAACGTCAAATAAACAACAACAACAACAACAACAACGTCAAATAAACAACAACAACAACAACGTCAAATAAACAACAACAACAACAACGTCAACAACAACAACAACGTCAAATAAACAACAACAACAACGTCAACAACAACGTCAAATAAATAACAACGTCAAATAAACAATAACAACAACAACAACAATGTCAAATAAACAACAACAACAATATCAACAACAACAACAACGTTAAATAAACAACAACAACAACAACAACAATAATAACGTCAAATAAACAACAACAACAACAACGTCAAATAAACAACAACAACAACAACAACAACAATAACAACAACAACAACTACGTCAAATAAACAACAACAACAACGTCAAATAAACAATAACAACAACACCAACGTCAACAACAACAACAACGTCAAATAAACAACAACAACAACATCAAATAAACAACAACAACAACAACAACAGCGTCAAATAAACAACAACAACAATGTCAACAACAACAACAACAATTTCAAATAAACAACAACAACAACAACAACACCGTCAACAACAACAACAATGTCAAATAAACAACAACAATAACAACAACGTCAAATAAACAACAACAACAACTATGTCAACAAGAACAACAACGTCAAATAAACAACAAAAACAACAACAACAACGTCAATAACAACAACAACTTCAAGTAAACAACAACAACAACAACGTCAAATAAACAACAACAACGTCAAATAAACAACAACAACAACAACAACGTCAAATAAATAACAACAACAACAACGTCAAATAAATAACAACAACAACAACAACGTCAACAACAACAACAACGTCAAATAAACAACAACAACAACAACGTCAAATAAACAACAATGTCAAATAAACAACAACAATAACAACAACAACAACGTCAATAACAACAACAATGTCAAGTAAACAACAACAACAACAACCTCAAATAAACAACAACAACGTCAAATAAACAACAACAACAACGTCAAATAAACAACAACAACAACAACGTCAAATAAACAACAACAACAACAACGTCAACAACAACAACAACGTCAAATAAACAACAACAACAACAACGTCAACAATAACGTCAAATAAATAACAACGTCAAATAAACAATAACAACAACAACAACAACAATAATAACGTCAAATAAACAACAACAACAACGTCAAATAAACAACAACAACAACAACAACAATAACAACAACAACAACAACGTCAAATAAACAACAACAACAACGTTAAATAAACAACAACAACAACAACAACTTTAACAACAACAACGTCAAATAAACAACAACCAAAACAACGTCAAATAAACAACAACAACGTCAAATAAAGAACAACAACAACAACAACAACAACGTCAAATAAACAACAACAACGTCAACAACAACAACAACAATGTCAAATAAACAACAACAACAACAATAACAACAACACCGTCAACAACAACAACAATGTCAAATAAACAACAACAACAACGTCAAATAAACAACAATAACAACAATGTCAACCCCAATAACAACAACGTCAAATAAACAACAACAACAACGTCAACCCCAACAACAACAATAACAATAACAACGTCTACAACAACAACAACGTCAAATAACAACAACAACAACAACGTCAAATAAACAACAACAAAAACAACGTCAACAACAACAACAACGTCAAATAAACAACAACAACAACAACAACGTCAAAAACAACAACAACAACGTCAAATAAACAACAACAGCAACGTCAAATAAACAATAACAACAACAACAATGTCAAATAAACAACAACAATAACGTCAAATAAACAACAATAACAACAACAACGTCAACAACAACAACAAGGTCAAATAAACAACAACAACAACAACAACAACGTCAAATAAACAACAACAATAACACCATCAAATAAACAACAACAACAATAACAACAACAACAACGTCAAATAGACAACAACAACAACAACGTCAATTAAACAATAACAACGTCAAATAAAAAACAACAAAAACAATAACAACATCAACAACAACAAAAACGTCAAATAAACAACAATAACAATAACGTCAACAACAACATCTACGTCAAATAAACAACAACAACAACAACGTCAAATAAACAATAACAACAACACCAACGTCAACAACAACAACAACGTCAAATAAACAACAACAACAACATCAAATAAACAACAACAACAACAACAACGTCAAATAAACAACAACAACAATGTCAACAACAACAACAACAATTTCAAATAAACAACAACAACAACAACAACACCGTCAACAACAACAACAATGTCAAATAAACAACAACAATAACAACAACGTCAAATAAACAACAACAACAACTATGTCAACAAGAACAACAACGTCAAATAAACAACAAAAACAACAACAACAACGTCAATAACAACAACAACGTCAAGTAAACAACAACAACAACAACGTCAAATAAACAACAACAACAACAACGTCAAATAAATAACAACAACAACAACGTCAAATAAACAACAACAACAACAACGTCAACAACAACAACAACGTCAAATAAACAACAACAACAACAACGTTAAATAAACAACAACGTCAAATAAACAACAACAATAACAACAACAACAACGTCAATAACAACAACAATGTCAAGTAAACAACAACAACAACGTCAAATAAACAACAACAACGTCAAATAAACAACAACAACAACAACAACGTCAAATAAACAACAACAACAACAACAACAACGTAAAATAAACAACAACAACAACAACGTCAACAACAACAACAACGTCAAATAAAAAACAACAACAACAACGTCAACAACAACGTCAAATAAATAACAACGTCAAATAAACAATAACAACAACAACAACAATGTCAAATAAACAACAACAACAATATCAACAACAACAACAACGTCAAATAAACAACATCAATAACAACAACAATAATAACGTCAAATAAATAACAACAACAACAACAACGTCAAATAAACAACAACAACAACAACAACAACAATAACAACAACAACAACAACAACGTCAAATAAACAACAACAACAACAACTTCAACAACAACAACGTCAAATAAACAACAACCAAAACAACGTCAAATAAACAACAACAACGTCAAATAAAGAACAACAACAACAACAACAACGTCAAATAAACAACAACAACGTCAACAACAACAACAACAATGTCAAATAAACAACAACAACAACAATAACA
This sequence comes from Vicia faba, assembly GCA_948472305.1. NCBI lineage: Eukaryota > Viridiplantae > Streptophyta > Magnoliopsida > Fabales > Fabaceae > Vicia > Vicia faba. The sequence goes on from OX451735.1 coordinate 1,344,025,317, forward strand.
ACAACACCGTCAACAACAACAACAATGTCAAATAAACAACAACAACAACGTCATATAAACAACAATAACAACAATGTCAACCCCAACAACAACAACGTCAAATAAACAACAACAACAACGTCAACCCCAACAACAACAACAATAATAACAACGTCAACAACAACAACAACGTCAAATAACAACAACAACAACAACGTCAAATAAACAACAACAAAAACAACGTCAACAACATCAACAACGTCAAATAAACAACAACAACAACAACAACGTCAAAAACAACAACAACAACGTCAAATAAACAACAACAACAACAACGTCAAATAAACAATAACAACAACAACAATGTCAAATAAACAACAACAACAACGTCAAATAAACAACAACAACAACAACAACGTCAACAACAACAACAAGGTCAAATAAACAACAACAACAACAACAACAACGTCAAATAAACAACAACAATAACACCATCAAATAAACAACAACAACAACAACAATAACAACAACAACAACGTCAAATAGACAACAACAACAACAACGTCAATTAAACAATAACAACGTCAAATAAACAACAACAAAAACAACAACAACATCAACAACAACAAAAACGTCAAATAAACAACAACAACAATAACGTCAACAACAACATCTACGTCAAATAAACAACAACAACAACGTCAAATAAACAATAACAACAACACCAACGTCAACAACAACAACAACATCAAATAAACAACAACAACAACATCAAATAAACAACAACAACAACAACGTCAAATAAACAACAACAACAATGTCAACAACAACAACAATTTCAAATAAACAACAACAACAACAACAACATCGTCAACAACAACAACAATGTCAAATAAACAACAACAATAACAACAACGTCAAATAAACAACAACAACAACAACTATGTCAACAAGAACAACAACGTCAAATAAACAACAAAAACAACAACAACAACGTCAATAACAACAACAACGTCAAGTAAACAACAACAACAACAACGTCAAATAAACAACAACAACGTCAAATAAACAACAACAACAACAACAACAACAACGTCAACAACAACAACAACGTCAAATAAACAACAACGTTAAATAAACAACAACAATAACAATAACAACAACGTCAATAACAACAACAATGTCAAGTAAACAACAACAACAACGTCAAATAAACAACAACAACGTCAAATAAACAACAACAACAACAACAACGTCAAATAAACAACAACAACAACAACAACGTCAAATAAACAACAACAACAACAACAACGTCAAATAAACAACAACAACAACGTCAACAACAACGTCAAATAAATAACAACGTCAAATAAACAATAACAACAACAACAACAATGTCAAATAAACAACAACAACAATATCAACAACAACAACAACGTCAAATAAACAACAACAACAACAACAACAACAATAATAACGTCAAATAAACAACAACAACAACAACGTCAAATAAACAACAACAACAACAACAACAATAACAACAACAACAACAACAACAACGTCAAATAAACAACAACAACAACGTCAAATAAACAACAACAACATCAACGTCAACAACAACAACGTCAAATAAACAACAACCAAAACAACGTCAAATAACCAACAACAACGTCAAAAAAAGAACAACAACAACAACAACAACAACGTCAAATAAACAACAACAACGTCAACAACAACAACAACAATGTCAAATAAACAACAACAACAACAATAACAACAACACCGTCAACAACAACAACAATGTCAAATAAACAACAACAACAACGTCAAATAAACAACAATAACAACAATGTCAACCCCAACAACAACAACGTCAAATAAACAACAACAACAACGTCAACCCCAACAACAACAACAACAATAACAACGTCAACAACAACAACAACGTCAAATAACAACGACAACAACAACGTCAAATAAACAACAACAAAAACAACGTCAACAACAACAACAACGTCAAATAAACAACAACAACAATAACAACAACGTCAAAAACAACAACAACAACAACGTCAAATAAACAACAACAACAACAACAACGTCAACAACAACAACAAGGTCAAATAAACAACAACAACAACAACAACGTCAAATAAACAACAACAATAACACCATCAAATAAACAACAACAACAACAACAACAATAACAACAACAACAACGTCAAATAGACAACAACAACAACAACGTCAATTAAACAATAACAACGTCAAATAAACAACAACAAAAACAACAACAACATCAACAACAACAAAAACGTCAAATAAACAACAACAACAATAACGTCAACAACAACATCTACGTCGAATAAACAACAACAACAACGTCAAATAAACAATAACAACAACACCAACGTCAACAACAACAACAACGTCAAATAAACAACAACAACAACATCAAATAAACAACAACAACAACAACAATGTCAAATAAACAACAACAACAATGTCAACAACAACAACAATTTCAAATAAACAACAACAACAACAACATCGTCAACAACAACAACAATGTCAAATAAACAACAACAATAACAACAACGTCAAATAAACAACAACAACAACTATGTCAACAAGAACAACAACGTCAAATAAACAACAAAAATAACAACAACAACGTCAATAACAACAACAACGTCAAGTAAACAACAACAACAACGTCAAATAAGCAACAACAACGTCAAATAAACAACAACAACAACAACAACGTCAAATAAATAACAACAACAACAACAACAACAACAACGTCAAATAAATAACAACAACAACAACAACAACAACAACGTCAAATAAATAACAACAACAACAACGTCAAATAAACAACAACAACAACAACAACGTCAACAACAACAACAACGTCAAATAAACAACAACAACAACAACGTCAAATAAACAACAACGTCAAATAAACAACAACAATAATAATAACAACAACGTCAATAACAACAACAATGTCAAGTAAACAACAACAACAACAACGTCAAATAAACAACAACAACGTCAAATAAACAACAACAACAACAACAACAACAACAACGTCAAATAAACAACAACAACAACAACGTCAAATAAACAACAACAACAACAACGTCAACAACAACAACAACGTCAAATAAACAACAACAACAACGTCAACAACAACGTCAAATAAATAACAACGTCAAATAAACAATAACAACAACAACAACAATGTCAAATAAACAACAACAACAATATCAACAACAACAACAACGTCAAATAAACAACAACAACAACAACAATAATAACGTCAAATAAACAACAACAACAACAACGTCAAATAAACAACAACAACAACAACAACAACAATAACAACAACAACAACTACGTCAAATAAACAACAACAACAACGTCAAATAAGCAATAACAACAACACCAACGTCAACAACAACAACAACGTCAAATAAACAACAACAACAACAACAACACCGTCAACAACAACAACAATGTCAAATAAACAACAACAATAACAACAACGTCAAATAAACAACAACAACAACTATGTCAACAAGAACAACAACGTCAAATAAACAACAAAAACAACAACAACAACGTCAATAACAACAACAACTTCAAGTAAACAACAACAACAACAACGTCAAATAAACAACAACAACGTCAAATAAACAACAACAACAACAACAACGTCAAATAAATAACAACAACAACAACGTCAAATAAACAACAACGTCAAATAAACAACAACAATAACAACAACAACAACGTCAATAACAACAACAATGTCAAGTAAACAACAACAACAACAACCTCAAATAAACAACAACAAAGTCAAATAAACAACAACAACAACGTCAAATAAACAACAACAACAACAACGTCAAATAAACAACAACAACAACGTCAACAACAACAACAACGTCAAATAAACAACAACAACAACAACGTCAACAATAACGTCAAATAAATAACAACGTCAAATAAACAATAACAACAACAACAACAATGTCAAATAAACAACAACAACAATATCAACAACAACAACAACGTCAAATAAACAACAACAACAACAACAACAACAATAATAACGTCAAATAAACAACAACAACAACGTCAAATAAACAACAACAACAACAACAATAACAACAACAACAACAACGTCAAATAAACAACAACAACAACGTTAAATAAACAACAACAACAACAACAACTTTAACAACAACAACGTCAAATAAACAACAACCAAAACAACGTCAAATAAACAACAACAACGTCAAATAAAGAACAACAACAACAACAACAACGTCAAATAAACAACAACAACGTCAACAACAACAACAACAATGTCAAATAAACAACAACAACAACAATAACAACAACACCGTCAACAACAACAACAATGTCAAATAAACAACAACAACAACGTCAAATAAACAACAATAACAACAATGTCAACCCCAACAACAACAACGTCAAATAAACAACAACAACAACGTCAACCCCAACAACAACAACAACAATAACAACGTCTACAACAACAACAACGTCAAATAACAACAACAACAACAACGTCAAATAAACAACAACAAAAACAACGTCAACAACAACAACAACGTCAAATAAACAACAACAACAACAACAACGTCAAAAACAACAACAACAACGTCAAATAAACAACAACAGCAACGTCAAATAAACAATAACAACAACAACAATGTCAAATAAACAACAACAACAACGTCAAATAAACAACAACAACAACAACGTCAACAATAACAACAAGGTCAAATAAACAACAACAACAACAACAACAACGTCAAATAAACAACAACAATAACACCATCAAATAAACAACAACAACAATAACAACAACAACAACGTCAAATAGACAACAACAACAACAACGTCAATTAAACAATAACAACGTCAAATAAACAACAACAAAAACAACAACAACATCAACAACAACAAAAACGTCAAATAAACAACAATAACAATAACGTCAACAACAACATCTACGTCAAATAAACAACAACAACAACAACGTCAAATAAACAATAACAACAACACCAACGTCAACAACAACAACAACGTCAAATAAACAACAACAACAACATCAAATAAACAACAACAACAACAACAACGTCAAATAAACAACAACAACAATGTCAACAACAACAACAACAATTTCAAATAAACCACAACAACAACAACAACACCGTCAACAACAACAACAATGTCAAATAAACAACAACAATAACAACAACGTCAAATAAACAACAACAACAACTATGTCAACAAGAACAACAACGTCAAATAAACAACAAAAACAACAACAACAACGTCAATAACAACAACAACGTCAAGTAAACAACAACAACAACAACGTCAAATAAACAACAACAACGTCAAATAAACAACAACAACAACAACGTCAAATAAATAACAACAACAACAACGTCAAATAAACAACAACAATAACAACGTCAACAACAACAACAACGTCAAATAAACAACAACAACAACAACGTTAAATAAACAACAACGTCAAATAAACAACAACAATAACAACAACAACAACGTCAATAACAACAACAATGTCAAGTAAACAACAACAACAACAACGTCAAATAAACAACAACAACAACAACAACGTCAAATAAACAACAACAACAACAACGTAAAATAAACAACAACAACAACAACGTCAACAACAACAACAACGTCAAATAAACAACAACAACAACAACGTCAACAACAACGTCAAATAAATAACAACGTCAAATAAACAATAACAACAACAACAACAATGTCAAATAAACAACAACAACAATATCAACAACAACAACAACGTCAAATAAACAACATCAATAACAACAACAATAATAACGTCAAATAAACAACAACAACAACAACGTCAAATAAACAACAACAACAACAACAACAATAACAACAACAACAACAACAACGTCAAATAAACAACAACAACAACAACAACTTCAACAACAACAACGTCAAATAAACAACAACCAAAACAACGTCAAATAAACAACAACAACGTCAAATAAAGAACAACAACAACAACAACATCAAATAAACAACAACAACGTCAACAACAACAACAACAATGTCAAATAAACAACAACAACAACAATAACAACAACACCGTCAACAACAACAACAATGTCAAATAAACAACAACAACAACGTCAAATAAACAACAATAACAACAATGTCAACCCCAACAACAACAACGTCAAATAAACAACAACAACAACGTCAACCCCAACAAAAACAACAACAATAACAACGTCAACAACAACAACGTCAAATAACAACAACAACAACAACGTCAAATAAACAACAACAAAAACAACGTCAACAACATCAACAACGTCAAATAAACAACAACAACAACAACAACGTCAAAAACAACAACAACAACGTCAAATAAACAATAACAACAACAACAATGTCAAATAAACAACAACAACAACGTCAAATAAACAACAACAACAACAACAACGTCAACAACAACAACAAGGTCAAATAAACAACAACAACAACAACAACAATGTCAAATAAACAACAACAATAACACCATCAAATAAACAACAACAACAACAACAATAACAACAACAACAACGTCAAATAGACAACAACAACAACAACGTCAATTAAACAATAACAACGTCAAATAAACAACAACAAAAACAACAACGACATCAACAACAACAAAAACGTCAAATAAACAACAACAACAATAACGTCAACAACAACATCTACGTCAAATAAACAACAACAACAACGTCAAATAAACAATAACAACAACACCAACGTCAACAACAACAACAACATCAAATAAACAACAACAACATCAAATAAACAACAACAACAACAACGTCAAATAAACAACAACAACAATGTCAACAACAACAACAATTTCAAATAAACAACAACAACAACAACAACATCGTCAACAACAACAACAATGTCAAATAAACAACAACAATAACAACAACGTCAAATAAACAACAACAACAACAACTATGTCAACAAGAACAACAACGTCAAATAAACAACAACAACGTCAAATAAACAACAACAACAACAACGTCAAATAAATAACAACAACAACAACGTCAAATAAACAACAACAACAACAACAACAACGTCAACAACAACAACAACGTCAAATAAACAACAACAACAACAACGTCAAATAAACAACAACGTCAAATAAACAACAACAATAACAATAACAACAACGTCAATAACAACAACAATGTTAAGTAAACAACAACAACAACAACGTCAAATAAACAACAACAACGTCAAATAAACAACAACAACAACAACAACGTCAAATAAACAACAACAACAACAACAACGTCAAATAAACAACAACAACAACAACAACGTCAAATAAACAACAACAACAACGTCAACAACAACGTCAAATAAATAACAACGTCAAATAAACAATAACAACAACAACAACAATGTCAAATAAACAACAACAACAATATCAACAACAACAACAACGTCAAATAAACAACAACAACAACAACAACAATAATAACGTCAAATAAACAACAACAACAACAACGTCAAATAAACAACAACAACAACAACAACAATAACAACAACAACAACAACAACGTCAAATAAACAACAACAACAACGTCAAATAAACAACAACAACAACAACGTCAACAACAACAACGTCAAATAAACAACAACCAAAACAACGTCAAATAAACAACAACAACGTCAAAAAAAGAACAACAACAACAACAACAACAACAACGTCAAATAAACAACAACAACGTCAACAACAACAACAACAATGTCAAATAAACAACAACAACAACAATAACAACAACACCGTCAACAACAACAACAATGTCAAATAAACAACAACAACAACAACGTCAAATAAACAACAATAACAACAATGTCAACCCCAACAACAACAACGTCAAATAAACAACAACAACAACGTCAACCCCAACAACAACAACGTCAAATAAAAAACAACAACACCGTCAAATAAACAAAAACAACAACAACGTGAAATAAACAATAACAATTATGTCAACAACAACAACAACATCAAAAAAACAACAACAACAATAACAACGTCAACAACAACAACAACGTCAAATAAACAACAACAACAACAATAACAATAACAACGTCAAATAAACAACAACAACAACAACACCGTCAAATAAACAACAACAACGTCAAATAAACAACAAGAACAACAACAACGTCAACAACAACAACAACCACAACAACGTCAACCCCAACAACAACAACGTCAAATAAACAACAAAAACAACGACAACATCAACGTCAAATAAACAACAAAAACAACGACAACAACAACGTCAAATAAACAACAACATCAACTAAACAACAACAATAACAACGTCAAATAAACAACAACCACAACAACAACGTCAAATAAACAACAACAACAACAACGTCAAATAAACAACAACAACAACAACAACAACACCAACAATAACAACAACAACAACGTCAAATAAACAACAAAAACAACAACAACAATGTCAACAACATTAACAACGTCAAATAAACAACAACAACAACAACAACAACGTCAAATAAACAACAACAACAACAACGTCAAATAAACAACAACAACAACAACAACGTCAACAACAACAACAATGTCAAATTAACAAGAACAACAATAACAATAACAACGTCAAATAAACAACAACAACAACAACAACGACAAATAATCAACAACAACAACAAATACAACAACAACGTCAAATAAACAACAACAACAACAACAACGTCAAATAAACAACAACAACAACGTCAAATAAACAACAACAACAACAACAACGTCAAATAAACAACAACAACAACAATGGCAAATAAATAAGAACAACAACAACAACGTCAAATAAACAACAAAAACAACAACAATAATAACAACACCAACAACAACAACAACGTGAAATAAACAACAGCATCAACAACATCAACAACATTAACAACGCCAAATAAACAACAACAACAACAACGTCAAATATATAACATCAACAACCATAACAACAACGTCAACAACAACAACAACGTCAAATAAACAACAACAACAACGTCAAATAAACAACAATATCAACTATTTAAACAACAACAACAACAGTGTCAAATAAACAACAACAACAACAACGTAAATAACAACAACAACGTCAAGTAAACAACAACAACAACAACAACAACGTCAAATAAACAACAACAATAACAACGTCAAATAAACAACAACAAAAACATAGTCAAATAAACAACAACAACAACAACAACGTCAAATAAACAACAACACCAACAACTTCAACAACAACAACAACAACGTCAAATAAACAACAACAACAACATCAACAACAACAACAACGTCAAATAAACAACAACAACAACATCAACAACAACAACAACGTCAAATAAACAACAACAACAACGTCAAATAAAAAATAACAACAACAACAATGTCAAATAAACAACAACAACAACTACGTCAAATAAACAACAACAACAACAACAATGTCAACAACAACAACAACAACGTCAAATAAACAACAACAACAACAACGTCAAATAAACAACAACAACAATAACAACAACAACAACAACGTCAAATAAACAACAACAACAACAACAACAACAACAATGTCAAATAAACAACAACAACAATGTCAACAACAACAACAACATCAAATAAACAACAACAACAACAACAACAATAACGTCAAATAAACAACAACAACAATGTCAAATAAACAACAACAACAACAACAACAACAACAACAACAATAACAACAACAACAACAACGTTAAATAAACAACAACAACAACGTCAAATAAACAACAACAAAAACAACAACATCAACAACAACAAAAACGTCAAATAAACAACAACAACAACAACGTCAACAACAACACTGTCAAATAAACAACAACAACAACGTCAAATAAACAACAACAACAACAACAACAACGTCAAATAAACAACAACAACGTCAAATAAACAACAACAACAATGTCAACAACAACAACAACGTCAAATAAACAACAACAACAACAACAACGTCAAAAACAACAACAACAACGTCAAATAAACAACAACAGCAACGTCAAATAAACAATAACAACAACAACAATGTCAAATAAACAACAACAACAACGTCAAATAAACAACAACAACAACAACAACGTCAACAACAACAACAAGGTCAAATAAACAACAACAACAACAACAACAACGTCAAATAAACAACAACAATAACACCATCAAATAAACAACAACAACAATAACAACAACAACAACGTCAAATAGACAACAACAACGTCAATTAAACAATAACAACGTCAAATAAACAACAACAAAAACAACAACGACATCAACAACAACAAAAACGTCAAATAAACAACAATAACAATAACGTCAACAACAACATCTACGTCAAATAAACAACAACAACAACAACGTCAAATAAACAATAACAACAACACCAACGTCAACAACAACAACAACGTCAAATAAACAACAACAACAACATCAAATAAACAACAACAACAACAACAACGTCAAATAAACAACAACAACAATGTCAACAACAACAACAACAATTTCAAATAAACAACAACAACAACAACACCGTCAACAACAACAACAATGTCAAATAAACAACAACAATAACAACAACGTCAAATAAACAACAACAACAACTATGTCAACAAGAACAACAACGTCAAATAAACAACAAAAACAACAACAACAACGTCAATAACAACAACAACGTCAAGTAAACAACAACAACAACAACGTCAAATAAACAACAACAACGTCAAATAAACAACAACAACAACAACGTCAAATAAATAACAACAACAACAACGTCAAATAAACAACAACAACAACAACGTCAACAACAACAACAACGTCAAATAAACAACAACAGCAACAACGTTAAATAAACAACAACGTCAAATAAACAACAACAATAACAACAACAACAACGTCAATAACAACAACAATGTCAAGTAAACAACAACAACAACAACGTCAAATAAACAACAACAACGTCAAATAAACAACAACAACAACAACAACGTCAAATAAACAACAACAACAACAACGTAAAATAAACAACAACAACAACAACGTCAACAACAACAACAACGTCAAATAAACAACAACAACAACAACGTCAACAACAACGTCAAATAAATAACAACGTCAAATAAACAATAACAACAACAACAACAATGTCAAATAAACAACAACAACAATAACAACAACAACAACAATGTCAAATAAACAACAACAACAATATCAACAACAACAACAACGTCAAATAAACAACATCAATAACAACAACAATAATAACGTCAAATAAACAACAACAACAACAACGTCAAATAAACAACAACAACAACAACAACAATAACAACAACAACAACAACGTCAAATAAACAACAACAACAACAACAACAACTTCAACAACAACAACGTCAAATAAACAACAACCAAAACAACGTCAAATAAACAACAACAACGTCAAATAAAGAACAACAACAACAACAACAACGTCAAATAAACAACAACAACGTCAACAACAACAACAACAATGTCAAATAAACAACAACAACAACAATAACAACAACACCGTCAACAACAACAACAATGTCAAATAAACAACAACAACAACGTCAAATAAACAACAATAACAACAATGTCAACCCCAACAACAACAACGTCAAATAAACAACAACAACAACGTCAACCCCAACAACAACAACAACAATAACAACGTCAACAACAACAACGTCAAATAACAACAACAACAACGTCAAATAAACAACAACAAAAACAACGTCAACAACATCAACAACGTCAAATAAACAACAACAACAACAACAACGTCAAAAACAACAACAACAACGTCAAATAAACAACAACAACAACAACGTCAAATAAACAATAACAACAACAACAATGTCAAATAAACAACAACAACAACGTCAAATAAACAACAACAACAACAACAACGTCAACAACAACAACAAGGTCAAATAAACAACAACAACAACAACAACAACGTCAAATAAACAACAACAATAACACCATCAAATAAACAACAACAACAACAACAATAACAACAACAACAATGTCAAATAGACAACAACAACAACAACGTCAATTAAACAATAACAACGTCAAATAAACAACAACAAAAACAACAACGACATCAACAACAACAAAAACGTCAAATAAACAACAACAACAATAACGTCAACAACAACATCTACGTCAAATAAACAACAACAACAACGTCAAATAAACAATAACAACAACACCAACGTCAACAACAACAACAACATCAAATAAACAACAACAACAACATCAAATAAACAACAACAACAACAACAACAACGTCAAATAAACAACAACAACAATGTCAACAACAACAACAATTTCAAATAAACAACAACAACAACAACATCGTCAACAACAACAACAATGTCAAATAAACAACAACAATAACAACAACGTCAAATAAACAACAACAACAACAACTATGTCAACAAGAACAACAACGTCAAATAAACAACAAAAACAACAACAACAACGTCAATAACAACAACAACGTCAAGTAAACAACAACAACAACAACGTCAAATAAACAACAACAACGTCAAATAAACAACAACAACAACAACGTCAAATAAATAACAACAACAACAACGTCAAATAAACAACAACAACAACAACAACAACAACGTCAACAACAACAACAACGTCAAATAAACAACAACAACAACAACAACAACGTCAAATAAACAACAACGTCAAATAAACAACAACAATAACAATAACAACAACGTCAAATAAACAACAACAACAACGTCAAATAACAACAACAATGTCAAATTAACAAGAACAACAATAACAATAACAACGTCAAATAAACAACAACAACAACAACGACAAATAATCAACAACAACAACAAATACAACAACAACGTCAAATAAACAACAACAACAACAACAACGTCAAATAAACAACAACAACAACGTCAAATAAACAACAACAACAACAACAACGTCAAATAAACAACAACAACAATGGCAAATAAATAAGAACAACAACAACAACGTCAAATAAACAACAAAAACAACAACAATAATAACAACACCAACAACAACAACAACGTGAAATAAACAACAGCATCAACAACATCAACAACATTAACAACGCCAAATAAACAACAACAACAACAACGTCAAATATATAACATCAACAACCATAACAACAACGTCAACAACAACAACAACGTCAAATAAACAACAACAACAACGTCAAATAAACAACAATATCAACTATTTAAACAACAACAACAACAGTGTCAAATAAACAACAACAACAACAACGTAAATAACAACAACAACGTCAAGTAAACAACAACAACAACAACAACAACAACGTCAAATAAACAACAACAATAACAACGTCAAATAAACAACAACAAAAACATAGTCAAATAAACAACAACAACAACAACAACGTCAAATAAACAACAACACCAACAACTTCAACAACAACAACAACAACGTCAAATAAACAACAACAACAACATCAACAACAACAACAACGTCAAATAAACAACAACAACAACATCAACAACAACAACAACGTCAAATAAACAACAACAACAACGTCAAATAAAAAATAACAACAACAACAATGTCAAATAAACAACAACAACAACTACGTCAAATAAACAACAACAACAACAACAATGTCAACAACAACAACAACAACGTCAAATAAACAACAACAACAACAACGTCAAATAAACAACAACAACAATAACAACAACAACAACAACGTCAAATAAACAACAACAACAACAACAACAATGTCAAATAAACAACAACAACAATGTCAACAACAACAACAACATCAAATAAACAACAACAACAACAACAACAATAACGTCAAATAAACAACAACAACAATGTCAAATAAACAACAACAACAACAACAACAACAACAACAACAATAACAACAACAACAACAACGTTAAATAAACAACAACAACAACGTCAAATAAACAACAACAAAAACAACAACATCAACAACAACAAAAACGTCAAATAAACAACAACAACAACAACGTCAACAACAACACTGTCAAATAAACAACAACAACAACGTCAAATAAACAACAACGTCAAATAAACAACAACAACGTCAAATAAACAACAACAACAATGTCAACAACAACAACAACGTCAAATAAACAACAACAACAACAACAACGTCAAAAACAACAACAACAACGTCAAATAAACAACAACAGCAACGTCAAATAAACAATAACAACAACAACAATGTCAAATAAACAACAACAACAACGTCAAATAAACAACAACAACAACAACAACGTCAACAACAACAACAAGGTCAAATAAACAACAACAACAACAACAACAACGTCAAATAAACAACAACAATAACACCATCAAATAAACAACAACAACAATAACAACAACAACAACGTCAAATAGACAACAACAACGTCAATTAAACAATAACAACGTCAAATAAACAACAACAAAAACAACAACAACATCAACAACAACAAAAACGTCAAATAAACAACAATAACAATAACGTCAACAACAACATCTACGTCAAATAAACAACAACAACAACAACAACGTCAAATAAACAATAACAACAACACCAACGTCAACAACAACAACAACGTCAAATAAACAACAACAACAACATCAAATAAACAACAACAACAACAACAACGTCAAATAAACAACAACAACAATGTCAACAACAACAACAACAATTTCAAATAAACAACAACAACAACAACAACACCGTCAACAACAACAACAATGTCAAATAAACAACAACAATAACAACAACGTCAAATAAACAACAACAACAACTATGTCAACAAGAACAACAACGTCAAATAAACAACAAAAACAACAACAACAACGTCAATAACAACAACAACGTCAAGTAAACAACAACAACAACAACGTCAAATAAACAACAACAACGTCAAATAAACAACAACAACAACGTCAAATAAATAACAACAACAACAACATCAAATAAACAACAACAACAACAACGTCAACAACAACAACAACGTCAAATAAACAACAACAGCAACAACGTTAAATAAACAACAACGTCAAATAAACAACAACAATAACAACAACAACAACGTCAATAACAACAACAATGTCAAGTAAACAACAACAACAACAACGTCAAATAAACAACAACAACGTCAAATAAACAACAACAACAACAACAACGTCAAATAAACAACAACAACAACAACGTAAAATAAACAACAACAACAACAACGTCAACAACAACAACAACGTCAAATAAACAACAACAACAACAACGTCAACAACAACGTCAAATAAATAACAACGTCAAATAAACAATAACAACAACAACAACAATGTCAAATAAACAACAACAACAATAACAACAACAACAACAATGTCAAATAAACAACAACAACAATATCAACAACAATAACAACGTCAAATAAACAACATCAATAACAACAACAATAATAACGTCAAATAAACAACAACAACAACAACGTCAAATAAACAACAACAACAACAACAACAATAACAACAACAACAACAACGTCAAATAAACAACAACAACAACAACAACAACTTCAACAACAACAACGTCAAATAAACAACAACCAAAACAACGTTAAATAAACAACAACAACGTCAAATAAAGAACAACAACAACAACAACAACGTCAAATAAACAACAACAACGTCAACAACAACAACAACAATGTCAAATAAACAACAACAACAACAATAACAACAACACCGTCAACAACAACAACAATGTCAAATAAACAACAACAACAACGTCAAATAAACAACAATAACAACAATGTCAACCCCAACAACAACAACGTCAAATAAACAACAACAACAACGTCAACCCCAACAACAACAACAACAATAACAACGTCAACAACAACAACGTCAAATAACAACAACAACAACGTCAAATAAACAACAACAAAAACAACGTCAACAACATCAACAACGTCAAATAAACAACAACAACAACAACAACGTCAAAAACAACAACAACAACGTCAAATAAACAACAACAACAACAACGTCAAATAAACAATAACAACAACAACAATGTCAAATAAACAAAAACAACAACGTCAAATAAACAACAACAACAACAACAACGTCAACAACAACAACAAGGTCAAATAAACAACAACAACAACAACAACAACAACGTCAAATAAACAACAACAATAACACCATCAAATAAACAACAACAACAACAACAATAACAACAACAACAATGTCAAATAGACAACAACAACAACAACGTCAATTAAACAATAACAACGTCAAATAAACAACAACAAAAACAACAACGACATCAACAACAACAAAAACGTCAAATAAACAACAACAACAATAACGTCAACAACAACATCTACGTCAAATAAACAACAACAACAACGTCAAATAAACAATAACAACAACACCAACGTCAACAACAACAACAACATCAAATAAACAACAACAACAACATCAAATAAACAACAACAACAACAACAACAACGTCAAATAAACAACAACAACAATGTCAACAACAACAACAATTTCAAATAAACAACAACAACAACAACATCGTCAACAACAACAACAATGTCAAATAAACAACAACAATAACAACAACGTCAAATAAACAACAACAACAACAACTATGTCAACAAGAACAACAACGTCAAATAAACAACAAAAACAACAACAACAACGTCAATAACAACAACAACGTCAAGTAAACAACAACAACAACAACAACGTCAAATAAACAACAACAACGTCAAATAAACAACAACAACAACAACGTCAAATAAATAACAACAACAACAACGTCAAATAAACAACAACAACAACAACAACAACGTCAACAACAACAACAACGTCAAATAAACAACAACAACAACAACGTCAAATAAACAACAACGTCAAATAAACAACAACAATAACAATAACAACAACGTCAATAACAACAACAATGTCAAGTAAACAACAACAACAACAACGTCAAATAAACAACAACAACGTCAAATAAACAACAACAACAACAACAACAACGTCAAATAAACAACAACAACAACAACAACGTCAAATAAACAACAACAACAACAACGTCAAATAAACAACAACAACAACGTCAACAACAACGTCAAATAAATAACAACGTCAAATAAACAATAACAACAACAACAACAATGTCAAATAAACAACAACAACAATATCAACAACAACAACAACGTCAAATAAACAACAACAACAACAACTACAATAATAACGTCAAATAAACAACAACAACAACGTCAAATAAACAACAGCAACAACAACAATAACAACAACAACAACAACAACGTCAAATAAACAACAACAACAACGTCAAATAAACAACAACAACAACAACGTCAACAACAACAACGTCAAATAAACAACAACCAAAACAACGTCAAATAAACAACAACAACAACAACAACAACAACAATAATAACGTCAATTAAACAACAACAACAACAACGTCAAATAAACAACAACAATAACAACAACAATAACAACAACAACAACAACAACAACGTCAAATAAACAACAACAACAACGTCAAATAAACAACAACAACAACAACGTCAACAACAACAACGTCAAATAAACAACAACCAAAACAACGTCAAATAAACAACAACAACGTCAAAAAAAGAACAACAACAACAACAACAACGTCAAATAAACAACAACAACGTCAACAACAACAACAACAATGTCAAATAAACAACAACAACAACAATAACAACAACACCGTCAACAACAACAACAATGTCAAATAAACAACAACAACAACAACGTCAAATAAACAACAATAACAACAATGTCAACCCCAACAACAACAACGTCAAATAAACAACAACAACAACGTCAACCCCAACAACAACAACGTCAAATAAACAACAACAACACCGTCAAATAAACAAAAACAACAACAACGTGAAATAAACAATAACAATTATGTCAACAACAACAACAACATCAAAAAAACAACAACAACAATAACAACGTCAACAACAACAACAACGTCAAATAAACAACAACAACAACAATAACAATAACAACATCAAATAAACAACAACAACAACAACACCGTCAAATAAACAACAACAACGTCAAATAAACAACAAGAACAACAACAACGTCAACAACAACAACAACCACAACAACGTCAACCCCAACAACAACAACGTCAAATAAACAACAAAAACAACGACAACATCAACGTCAAATAAACAACAAAAACAACGACAACAACAACGTCAAATAAACAACAACATCAACTAAACAACAACAATAACAACGTCAAATAAACAACAACCACAACAACAACGTCAAATAAACAACAACAACAACAACGTCAAATAAACAACAACAACAACAACAACAACAACAACAACGTCAAATAAACAACAACAACAACAACAACAACAATGTCAAATAAACAACAACAACAATGTCAACAACAACAACAACATCAAATAAACAACAACAACAACAACAACAATAACCTCAAATAAACAACAACAACAATGTCAAATAAACAACAACAACAACAACAACAACAACAACAATAACAACAACAACAACAACAACAACGTTAAATAAACAACAACAACAACAACAAAAACAACAACATCAACAACAACAAAAACGTCAAATAAACAACAACAACAACAACGTCAACAACAACACTGTCAAATAAACAACAACAACAACGTCAAATAAACAACAACAACAACAACAACAACGTCAAATAAACAACAACAACGTCAAATAAACAACAACAACAACAATGTCAACAACAACAACAACGTCAAATAAACAACAACAACAACAACAACGTCAAAAACAACAACAACAACGTCAAATAAACAACAACAGCAACGTCAAATAAACAATAACAACAACAACAATGTCAAATAAACAACAACAACAACGTCAAATAAACAACAACAACAACAACAACGTCAACAACAACAACAAGGTCAAATAAACAACAACAACAACAACAACAACGTCAAATAAACAACAACAATAACACCATCAAATAAACAACAACAACAATAACAAAAACAACAACGTCAAATAGACAACAACAACGTCAATTAAACAATAACAACGTCAAATAAACAACAACAAAAACAACAACAACATCAACAACAACAAAAACGTCAAATAAACAACAATAACAATAACGTCAACAACAACATCTACGTCAAATAAACAACAACAACAACAACGTCAAATAAACAATAACAACAACACCAACGTCAACAACAACAACAACGTCAAATAAACAACAACAACAACATCAAATAAACAACAACAACAACAACGTCAAATAAACAACAACAACAACAACAATTTCAAATAAACAACAACAACAACAACAACAACACCGTCAACAACAACAACAATGTCAAATAAACAACAACAATAACAACAACGTCAAATAAACAACAACAACAACAACGTCAACAACAACGTCAAATAAAAAACAACAACAACGTCAAATAAACAACAACGTCAACAACAACAACAACAACGTGAAATAAACAACAACAACTATGTCAACCACAACAACATCAAATAAACAACAACAACAACAACAACAACGTCAACAACAACAACAACGTCAAATAAACAACAACAACAACAACAACAACAATAATAACGTCAAATAAACAACAACAACAACGTCAAATAAACAACAACAACAACAACAACAATAACAACAACAACAACAACGTCAAATAAACAACAACAACAACGTTAAATAAACAACAACAACAACAACAACTTTAACAACAACAACGTCAAATAAACAACAACCAAAACAACGTCAAATAAACAACAACAACGTCAAATAAAGAAGAACAACAACAACAACAACGTCAAATAAACAACAACAACGTCAACAACAACAACAACAATGTCAAATAAACAACAACAACAACAATAACAACAACACCGTCAACAACAACAACAATGTCAAATAAACAACAACAACAACGTCAAATAAACAACAATAACAACAATGTCAACCCCAACAACAACAACGTCAAATAAACAACAACAACAACGTCAACCCCAACAACAACAACAACAATAACAACGTCTACAACAACAACAACGTCAAATAACAACAACAACAACAACGTCAAATAAACAACAACAAAAACAACGTCAACAACAACAACAACGTCAAATAAACAACAACAACAACAACAACCTCAAAAACAACAACAACAACGTCAAATAAACAACAACAGCAACGTCAAATAAACAATAACAACAACAACAATGTCAAATAAACAACAACAACAACGTCAAATAAACAACAACAACAACAACGTCAACAACAACAACAAGGTCAAATAAACAACAACAACAACAACAACAACGTCAAATAAACAACAACAATAACACCATCAAATAAACAACAACAACAATAACAACAACAACAACGTCAAATAGACAACAACAACAACAACGTCAATTAAACAATAACAACGTCAAATAAACAACAACAAAAACAACAACAACATCAACAACAACAAAAACGTCAAATAAACAACAATAACAATAACGTCAACAACAACATCTACGTCAAATAAACAACAACAACGTCAAATAAACAATAACAACAACACCAACGTCAACAACAACAACAACGTCAAATAAACAACAACAACAACATCAAATAAACAACAACAACAACAACAACGTCAAATAAACAACAACAACAATGTCAACAACAACAACAACAATTTCAAATAAACCACAACAACAACAACAACACCGTCAACAACAACAACAATGTCAAATAAACAACAACAATAACAACAACGTCAAATAAACAACAACAACAACTATGTCAACAAGAACAACAACATCAAATAAACAACAAAAACAACAACAACAACGTCAATAACAACAACAACGTCAAGTAAACAACAACAACAACAACGTCAAATAAACAACAACAACGTCAAATAAACAACAACAACAACGTCAAATAAATAACAACAACAACAACGTCAAATAAACAACAACAACAACAACGTCAACAACAACAACAACGTCAAATAAACAACAACAACAACAACAACGTTAAATAAACAACAACGTCAAATAAACAACAACAATAACAACAACAACAACGTCAATAACAACAACAATGTCAAGTAAACAACAACAACAACAACGTCAAATAAACAACAACAACGTCAAATAAACAACAACAACAACAACAACGTCAAATAAACAACAACAACAACAACGTAAAATAAACAACAACAACAACAACGTCAACAACAACAACAACGTCAAATAAACAACAACAACAACAACGTCAACAACAACGTCAAATAAATAACAACGTCAAATAAACAATAACAACAACAACAACAATGTCAAATAAACAACAACAACAATATCAACAACAACAACAACGTCAAATAAACAACATCAATAACAATAACAATAATAACGTCAAATAAACAACAACAACAACAACGTCAAATAAACAACAACAACAACAACAACAATAACAACAACAACAACAACAACGTCAAATAAACAACAACAACAACAACAACAACTTCAACAACAACAACGTCAAATAAACAACAACCAAAACAACGTCAAATAAACAACAACAACGTCAAATAAAGAACAACAACAACAACAACAACGTCAAATAAACAACAACAACGTCAACAACAACAAAAACAATGTCAAATAAACAACAACAACAACAACAATAACAACAACACCGTCAACAACAACAACAATGTCAAATAAACAACAACAACAACGTCAAATAAACAACAATAACAACAATGTCAACCCCAACAACAACAACGTCAAATAAACAACAACAACAACGTCAACCCCAACAACAACAACAACAATAACAACGTCAACAACAACAACGTCAAATAACAACAACAACAACAACGTCAAATAAACAACAACAAAAACAACGTCAACAACATCAACAACGTCAAATAAACAACAACAACAACAACAACGTCAAAAACAACAACAACAACGTCAAATAAACAATAACAACAACAACAATGTCAAATAAACAACAACAACAACGTCAAATAAACAACAACAACAACAACAACGTCAACAACAACAACAAGGTCAAATAAACAACAACAACAACAACAACAATGTCAAATAACCAACAACAATAACACCATCAAATAAACAACAACAACAACAACAATAACAACAACAACAACGTCAAATAGACAACAACAACAACAACGTCAATTAAACAATAACAACGTCAAATAAACAACAACAAAAACAACAACGACATCAACAACAACAAAAACGTCAAATAAACAACAACAACAATAACGTCAACAACAACATCTACGTCAAATAAACAACAACAACAACGTCAAATAAACAATAACAACAACACCAACGTCAACAACAACAACAACATCAAATAAACAACAACAACATCAAATAAACAACAACAACAACAACAACGTCAAATAAACAACAACAACAATGTCAACAACAACAACAATTTCAAATAAACAACAACAACAACAACAACATCGTCAACAACAACAACAATGTCAAATAAACAACAACAATAACAACAACGTCAAATAAACAACAACAACAACAACTATGTCAACAAGAACAACAACGTCAAATAAACAACAAAAACAACAACAACAACGTCAATAACAACAACAACGTCAAGTAAACAACAACAACAACAACGTCAAATAAACAACAACAACGTCAAATAAACAACAACAACAACAACGTTAAATAAATAACAACAACAACAACGTCAAATAAACCACAACAACAACAACAACAACGTCAACAACAACAACAACGTCAAATAAACAACAACAACAACAACGTCAAATAAACAACAACGTCAAATAAACAACAACGTCAAATAAACAACAACAATAACAATAACAACAACGTCAATAACAACAACAATGTCAAGTAAACAACAACAACAACAACAACGTCAAATAAACAACAACAACGTCAAATAAACAACAACAACAACAACAACGTCAAATAAACAACAACAACAACAACAACGTCAAATAAACAACAACAACAACAACAACGTCAAATAAACAACAACAACAACGTCAACAACAACGTCAAATAAATAACAACGTCAAATAAACAATAACAACAACAACAACAATGTCAAATAAACAACAACAACAATATCAACAACAACAACAACGTCAAATAAACAACAACAACAACAACAACAATAATAACGTCAAATAAACAACAACAACAACAACGTCAAATAAACAACAACAACAACAACAACAATAACAACAACAACAACAACAACGTCAAATAAACAACAACAACAACGTCAAATAAACAACAACAACAACGTCAACAACAACAACGTCAAATAAACAACAACCAAAACAACGTCAAATAAACAACAACAACGTCAAAAAAAGAACAACAACAACAACAACAACAACGTCAAATAAACAACAACAACGTCAACAACAACAACAACAATGTCAAATAAACAACAACAACAACAATAACAACAACACCGTCAACAACAACAACAATGTCAAATAAACAACAACAACAACAACGTCAAATAAACAACAATAACAACAATGTCAACCCCAACAACAACAACGTCAAATAAACAACAACAACAACGTCAACCCCAACAACAACAACGTCAAATAAACAACAACAACACCGTCAAATAAACAAAAACAACAACAACGTGAAATAAACAATAACAATTATGTCAACAACAACAACAACATCAAAAAAACAACAACAACAATAACAACGTCAACAACAACAACAACGTCAAATAAACAACAACAACAACAATAACAATAACAACGTCAAATAAACAACAACAACAACAACACCGTCAAATAAACAACAACAACGTCAAATAAACAACAAGAACAACAACAACGTCAACAACAACAACAACCACAACAACGTCAACCCCAACAACAACAACGTCAAATAAACAACAAAAACAACGACAACATCAACGTCAAATAAACAACAAAAACAACGACAACAACAACGTCAAATAAACAACAACATCAACTAAACAACACCAATAACAACGTCAAATAAACAACAACCACAACAACAACGTCAAATAAACAACAACAACAACAACAACGTCAAATAAACAACAACAACAACAACAACAACACCAACAATAACAACAACAACAACGTCAAATAAACAACAAAAACAACAACAACAATGTCAACAACATTAACAACATCAAATAAACAACAACAACAACAACAACAACGTCAAATAAACAACAACAACAACAACGTCAAATAAACAACAACAACAACAACAACGTCAACAACAACAACAATGTCAAATTAACAAGAACAACAATAACAATAACAACGTCAAATAAACAACAATAACAACAACGACAAATAATCAACAACAACAACAAATACAACAACAACGTCAAATAAACAACAACAACAACAACAACGTCAAATAAACAACAACAACAACAACAACGTCAAATAAACAACAACAACAATGGCAAATAAATAAGAACAACAACAACAACGTCAAATAAACAACAAAAACAACAACAATAATAACAACACCAACAACAACAACAACGTGAAATAAACAACAGCATCAATAACATCAACAACATTAACAACGCCAAATAAACAACAACAACAACAACGTCAAATATATAACATCAACAACCATAACAACAACGTCAACAACAACAACAACGTCAAATAAACAACAACAACAACGTCAAATAAACAACAATATCAACTATTTAAACAACAACAACAACAACAGTTTCAAATAAACAACAACAACAACAACGTAAATAACAACAACAACGTCAAGTAAACAACAACAACAACAACAACAACAACGTCAAATAAACAACAACAATAACAACGTCAAATAAACAACAACAAAAACATAGTCAAATAAACAACAACAACAACGTCAAATAAACAACAACACCAACAACTTCAACAACAACAACAACAACGTCAAATAAACAACAACAACAACATCAACAACAACAACAACGTCAAATAAACAACAACAACAACATCAACAACAACAACAACGTCAAATAAACAACAACAACAACGTCAAATAAAAAATAACAACAACAACAATGTCAAATAAACAACAACAACAACTACGTCAAATAAACAACAACAACAACAACAACAATGTCAACAACAACAACAACAACGTCAAATAAACAACAACAACAACAACGTCAAATAAACAACAACAACAATAACAACAACAACAACAACGTCAAATAAACAACAACAACAATGTCAAATAAACAACAACAACAATGTCAACAACAACAACAACATCAAATAAACAACAACAACAACAACAACAATAACGTCAAATAAACAACAACAACAATGTCAAATAAACAACAACAACAACAACAACAACAACAATAACAACAACAACAACGTTAAATAAACAACAACAACAACGTCAAATAAACAACAACAAAAACAACAACATCAACAACAACAAAAACGTCAAATAAACAACAACAACAACAACGTCAACAACAACACTGTCAAATAAACAACAACAACAACGTCAAATAAACAACAACAACAACAACAACAACGTCAAATAAACAACAACAACGTCAAATAAACAACAACAACAACAATGTCAACAACAACAACAACGTCAAATAAACAACAACAACAACAACAACGTCAAAAACAACAACAACAACGTCAAATAAACAACAACAGCAACGTCAAATAAACAATAACAACAACAACAATGTCAAATAAACAACAACAACAACGTCAAATAAACAACAACAACAACAACAACAACGTCAACAACAACAACAAGGTCAAATAAACAACAACAACAACAACAACAACGTCAAATAAACAACAACAATAACACCATCAAATAAACAACAACAACAATAACAACAACAACAACGTCAAATAGACAACAACAACGTCAATTAAACAATAACAACGTCAAATAAACAACAACAAAAACAACAACAACATCAACAACAACAAAAACGTCAAATAAACAACAATAACAATAACGTCAACAACAACATCTACGTCAAATAAACAACAACAACAACAACGTCAAATAAACAATAACAACAACACCAACGTCAACAACAACAACAACGTCAAATAAACAACAACAACAACATCAAATAAACAACAACAACAACAACAACGTCAAATAAACAACAACAACAATGTCAACAACAACAACAACAATTTCAAATAAACAACAACAACAACAACAACACCGTCAACAACAACAACAATGTCAAATAAACAACAACAATAACAACAACGTCAAATAAACAACAACAACAACTATGTCAACAAGAACAACAACGTCAAATAAACAACAAAAACAACAACAACAACGTCAATAACAACAACAACGTCAAGTAAACAACAACAACAACAACGTCAAATAAACAACAACAACGTCAAATAAACAACAACAACAACAACGTCAAATAAATAACAACAACAACAACGTCAAATAAACAACAACAACAACAACGTCAACAACAACAACAACGTCAAATAAACAACAACAGCAACAACGTTAAATAAACAACAACGTCAAATAAACAACAACAATAACAACAACAACAATGTCAATAACAACAACAATGTCAAGTAAACAACAACAACAACAACGTCAAATAAACAACAACAACGTCAAATAAACAACAACAACAACAACAATGTCAAATAAACAACAACAACAACAACAACGTCAACAACAACAACAACGTCAAATAAACAACAACAACAACAACGTCAACAACAACGTCAAATAAATAACAACGTCAAATAAACAATAACAACAACAACAACAATGTCAAATAAACAACAACAACAATATCAACAACAACAACAACGTCAAATAAACAACATCAATAACAACAACAATAATAACGTCAAATAAACAACAACAACAACAACGTCAAATAAACAACAACAACAACAACAACAATAACAACAACAACAACAACAACGTCAAATAAACAACAACAACAACAA
>OX451735.1:1344055200-1344067700 GCA_948472305.1 Vicia faba
CAAATAAACAACAACATCAACTAAACAACAACAATAACAACGTCAAATAAACAACAACCACAACAACAACGTCAAATAAACAACAATAACAACAACGTCAAATAAACAACAACAACAACAACAACAACACCAACAATAACAACAACAACAACGTCAAATAAACAACAAAATCAACAACAACAATGTCAACAACATTAACAACGTCAAATAAACAACAACAACAACAACAACGTCAAATAAACAACAACAACAACAACGTCAAATAAACAACAACAACAACAACAACGTCAACAACAACAACAATGTCAAATTAACAAGAACAACAATAACAATAACAACGTCAAATAAACAACAACAATAACGTCAAATAAACAACAACAACAACAACGACAAATAATCAACAACAACAACAAATACAACAACAACGTCAAATAAACAATAACAACAACAACAACGTCAAATAAACAACAACAACAACGTCAAATAAACAACAACAACAACAACAACGTCAAATAAACAACAACAACAATGGCAAATAAATAAGAACAACAACAACAACGTCAAATAAACAACAAAAACAACAACAATAATAACAACACCAACAACAACAACAACGTGAAATAAACAACAGCATCAACAACATCAACAACATTAACAACGCCAAATAAACAACAACAACAACAACGTCAAATATATAACATCAACAACCATAACAACAACGTCAACAACAACAACAACGTCAAATAAACAACAACAACAACGTCAAATAAACAACAATATCAACTATTTAAACAACAACAACAACAGTGTCAAATAAACAACAACAACAACAACAACGTAAATAACAACAACAACGTCAAGTAAACAACAACAACAACAACAACGTCAAATAAACAACAACAATAACAACGTCAAATAAACAACAACAAAAACATAGTCAAATAAACAACAACAACAACAACAAAAACGTCAAATAAACAACAACATCAACAACTTCAACAACAACAACAACAACGTCAAATAAACAACAACAACAACATCAACAACAACAACAACGTCAAATAAACAACAACAACAACATCAACAACAACAACAACGTCAAATAAACAACAACAACAACGTCAAATAAAAAATAACAACAACAACAATGTCAAATAAACAACAACAACAACTACGTCAAATAAACAACAACAACAACAACAACAATGTCAACAACAACAACAACAACGTCAAATAAACAACAACAACAACAACGTCAAATAAACAACAACAACAATAACAACAACAACAACAACGTCAAATAAACAACAACAACAACAACAACAATGTCAACAACAACAACAACATCAAATAAACAACAACAACAACAACAACAACAATAACGTCAAATAAACAACAACAACAATGTCAAATAAACAATAACAACAACAACAACAACAACAACAACAATAACAACAACAACAACAACGTTAAATAAACAACAACAACGTCAAATAAACAACAACAAAAACAACAACATCAACAACAACAAAAACGTCAAATAAACAACAACAACAACAACGTCAACAACAACACTGTCAAATAAACAACAACAACAACGTCAAATAAACAACAACAACAACAACAACAAGGTCAAATAAACAACAACAACGTCAAATAAACAACAACAACAACAATGTCAACAACAACAACAACGTCAAATAAACAACAACAACAACAACAACAATGTCAACAACAACAACAACGTCAAATAAACAACAACAACAACATCAACTAAACAATAACAACAACCACGTCAAATAAACAACAACAACACCGTCAAATAAACAATAACAACAACCACGTCAAATAAACAACAACAACACCAACAACAACACCGTCAACAACAACAACAATGTCAAATAAACAACAACAACATCAAATAAACAACAACAACAACAACGTCAACAACAATAACAACAACGTCAAATAAACAACAACAACAAGGTCAAATAAACAGCAACAACAACAACGTGAAATAAACAACAACAACTATGTCAACAACAACAACAACATCAAATAAACAACAACAACAACAACGTCAAATAAACAACAACAACAATAACAACGTCAAATAAACAACAACAACAACACCGTCAAATAAACAACAACAACAACAACGTCAAATAAACAACAACAACAACAACACCGTCAAATAAACAACAACAACAACGTCAAATAAACAACAATAACAACGTCAAATAAACAACAACAACGTCAACAACAACAACAACGTCAAATAAACAACAACAACGTCAACAACAACGTCAAATAAACAACAACAACAACACCTATGTCAACAACAACAACAACAACGTCAAATAAACAACAACAACAACAACGTCAACAATAACAACAACGTCAAATAAACAACAACAACAACGTCAAATAAACAACAACAACAACAACACCATCAAATAAACAACAACAACAACAACGTCAAATAAACAACAACAACAACAACGTCAAATAAACAACAACAAAAACAACGTCAACAACAACAACAACGTCAAATAAACACCAACAACAACAATGTCAAAAACAACAACAACAACGTCAAATAAACAACAACCGCAATGTCAAATAAACAATAACAACAACAACAATGTCAAATAAACAACAACAACAACGTCAAATAAACAACAACAACAACGTCAACAACAACAAGGTCAAATAAACAACAACAACAACAACAACGTCAAATAAACAACAACAACAACAACGTCAACAACAACAACGTCAAATAAACAACAACCAAAACAACGTCAAATAAACAACAACAACGTCAAAAAAAGAACAACAACAACAACAACGTCAAATAAACAACAACAACGTCAACAACAACAACAACAATGTCAAATAAACAACAACAACAACAATAACAACAACACCGTCAACAACAACAACAATGTCAAATAAACAACAACAACAACAACGTCAAATAAACAACAATAACAACAATGTCAACCCCAACAACAACAACGTCAAATAAACAACAACAACAACGTCAACCCCAACAACAACAACGTCAAATAAACAACAACAACACCGTCAAATAAACAAAAACAACAACAACGTGAAATAAACAATAACAATTATGTCAACAACAACAACAACATCAAAAAAACAACAACAACAATAACAACGTCAACAACAACAACAACGTCAAATAAACAACAACAACAACAATAACAATAACAACGTCAAATAAACAACAACAACAACAACACCGTCAAATAAACAACAACAACGTCAAATAAACAACAAGAACAACAACAACGTCAACAACAACAACAACCACAACAACGTCAACCCCAACAACAACAACGTCAAATAAACAACAAAAACAACGACAACATCAACGTCAAATAAACAACAAAAACAACGACAACAACAACGTCAAATAAACAACAACATCAACTAAACAACACCAATAACAACGTCAAATAAACAACAACCACAACAACAACGTCAAATAAACAACAACAACAACAACAACGTCAAATAAACAACAACAACAACAACAACAACACCAACAATAACAACAACAACAACGTCAAATAAACAACAAAAACAACAACAACAATGTCAACAACATTAACAACGTCAAATAAACAACAACAACAACAACAACAACGTCAAATAAACAACAACAACAACAACGTCAAATAAACAACAACAACAACAACAACGTCAACAACAACAACAATGTCAAATTAACAAGAACAACAATAAAAATAACAACGTCAAATAAACAACAATAACAACAACGACAAATAATCAACAACAACAACAAATACAACAACAACGTCAAATAAACAACAACAACAACAACAACGTCAAATAAACAACAACAACAACGTCAAATAAACAACAACAACAACAACAACGTCAAATAAACAACAACAACAATGGCAAATAAATAAGAACAACAACAACAACGTCAAATAAACAACAAAAACAACAACAATAATAACAACACCAACAACAACAACAACGTGAAATAAACAACAGCATCAACAACATCAACAACATTAACAACGCCAAATAAACAACAACAACAACAACGTCAAATATATAACATCAACAACCATAACAACAACGTCAACAACAACAACAACGTCAAATAAACAACAACAACAACGTCAAATAAACAACAATATCAACTATTTAAACAACAACAACAACAACAGTGTCAAATAAACAACAACAACAACAACGTAAATAACAACAACAACGTCAAGTAAACAACAACAACAACAACAACAACGTCAAATAAACAACAACAATAACAACGTCAAATAAACAACAACAAAAACATAGTCAAATAAACAACAACAACAACGTCAAATAAACAACAACACCAACAACTTCAACAACAACAACAACAACGTCAAATAAACAACAACAACAACATCAACAACAACAACAACGTCAAATAAACAACAACAACAACATCAACAACAACAACA
Source organism: Vicia faba (assembly GCA_948472305.1). Lineage (NCBI taxonomy): Eukaryota > Viridiplantae > Streptophyta > Magnoliopsida > Fabales > Fabaceae > Vicia > Vicia faba. The sequence goes on from OX451735.1 coordinate 1,344,059,712, forward strand.
ACGTCAAATAAACAACAACAACAACGTCAAATAAAAAATAACAACAACAACAATGTCAAATAAACAACAACAACAACTACGTCAAATAAACAACAACAACAACAACAACAATGTCAACAACAACAACAACAACGTCAAATAAACAACAACAACAACAACGTCAAATAAACAACAACAACAATAACAACAACAACAACAACGTCAAATAAACAACAACAACAATGTCAAATAAACAACAACAACAATGTCAACAACAACAACAACATCAAATAAACAACAACAACAACAACAACAATAACGTCAAATAAACAACAACAACAATGTCAAATAAACAACAACAACAACAACAACAACAACAACAACAATAACAACAACAACAACAACGTTAAATAAACAACAACAACAACGTCAAATAAACAACAACAAAAACAACAACATCAACAACAACAAAAACGTCAAATAAACAACAACAACAACAACGTCAACAACAACACTGTCAAATAAACAACAACAACAACGTCAAATAAACAACAACAACAACAACAACAACGTCAAATAAACAACAACAACGTCAAATAAACAACAACAACAACAATGTCAACAACAACAACAACGTCAAATAAACAACAACAACAACAACAACAATGTCAACAACAACAACAACGTCAAATAAACAACAACAACAACATCAACTAAACAATAACAACAACCACGTCAAATAAACAACAACAACACCGTCAAATAAACAATAACAACAACCACGTCAAATAAACAACAACAACACCAACAACAACACCGTCAACAACAACAACAATGTCAAATAAACAACAACAACATCAAATAAACAACAACAACAACAACGTCAACAACAATAACAACAACGTCAAATAAACAACAACAACAAGGTCAAATAAACAGCAACAACAACAACGTGAAATAAACAACAACAACTATGTCAACAACAACAACAACATCAAATAAACAACAACAACAACAACGTCAAATAAACAACAACAACAACAATAACAACGTCAAATAAACAACAACAACAACACCGTCAAATAAACAACAACAACAACAACGTCAAATAAACAACAACAACAACAACACCGTCAAATAAACAACAACAACAACGTCAAATAAACAACAATAACAACGTCAAATAAACAACAACAACGTCAACAACAACAACAACGTCAAATAAACAACAACAACGTCAACAACAACGTCAAATAAACAACAACAACAACACCTATGTCAACAACAACAACAACAACGTCAAATAAACAACAACAACAACAACGTCAACAATAACAACAACGTCAAATAAACAACAACAACAACGTCAAATAAACAACAACAACAACAACACCATCAAATAAACAACAACAACAACGTCAAATAAACAACAACAACAACAACGTCAAATAAACAACAACAAAAACAACGTCAACAACAACAACAACGTCAAATAAACACCAACAACAACAATGTCAAAAACAACAACAACAACGTCAAATAAACAACAACCGCAATGTCAAATAAACAATAACAACAACAACAATGTCAAATAAACAACAACAACAACGTCAAATAAACAACAACAACAACAACGTCAACAACAACAAGGTCAAATAAACAACAACAACATCAACAACGTCAAATAAACAACAACAACAACAACGTCAACAACAACGTCAAATAAACAATAACAACAACAACAACATTGTCAAATAAACAACAACAACAATATCAACAACAACAACAACGTCAAATAAACAACAACAACAACAACAACAATAATAACGTCAAATAAACAACAACAACAACAACGTCAAATAAACAACAACAATAACAACAACAACAACAACGTCAAATAAACAACAACAACAACAACAACGTCAAATAAACAACAACAACAACGTCAACAACAACAACGTCAAATAAACAACAACCACAACAACGTCAAATAAACAACAACAACGTCAAATAAAGAACAACAACAACAACAACAACGTCAAATAAACAACTACAATGTCAACAACAACAACAACAACAACAATGTTAAATAAACAACGACAACAACAATAACAACAACACCGTCAACAACAACAATGTCAAATAAACAACAACAACAACGTCAAATAAACAACAACAACAACGTCAACCCCAACAACAACAACAACAATAACAACGTCTATAACAACAACAACGTCAAATAACAACAACAACAACAACGTCAAATAAACAACAACAAAAACAACAACGTCAAAAACAACAACAACAACGTCAAATAAACAACAACAGCAACGTCAAATAAACAATAACAACAACAACAATGTCAAATAAACAACAACAACAACGTCAAATAAACAACAACAACAACAACGTCAACAACAACAACAAGGTCAAATAAACAACAACAACAACAACAACGTCAAATAAACAACAACAATAACACCATCAAATAAACAACAACAACAATAACAACAACAACAACGTCAAATAGACAACAACAACAACAACGTCAATTAAACAATAACAACGTCAAATAAACAACAACAAAAACAACAACAACATCAACAACAACAAAAACGTCAAATAAACAACAATAACAATAACGTCAACAACAACATCTACGTCAAATAAACAACAACAACAACAACGTCAAATAAACAATAACAACAACACCAACGTCAACAACAACAACAACGTCAAATAAACAACAACAACAACATCAAATAAACAACAACAACAACAACAACGTCAAATAAACAACAACAACAATGTCAACAACAACAACAACAATTTCAAATAAACAACAACAACAACAACAACACCGTCAACAACAACAACAATGTCAAATAAACAACAACAATAACAACAACGTCAAATAAACAACAACAACAACTATGTCAACAAGAACAACAACGTCAAATAAACAACAAAAACAACAACAACAACGTCAATAACAACAACAACGTCAAGTAAACAACAACAACAACAACGTCAAATAAACAACAACAACGTCAAATAAACAACAACAACAACAACGTCAAATAAATAACAACAACAACAACGTCAAATAAACAACAACAACAACAACGTCAACAACAACAACAACGTCAAATAAACAACAACAACAACAACGTTAAATAAACAACAACGTCAAATAAACAACAACAATAACAACAACAACAACGTCAATAACAACAACAATGTCAAGTAAACAACAACAACAACAACGTCAAATAAACAACAACAACGTCAAATAAACAACAACAACAACAACGTCAAATAAACAACAACAACAACAACGTAAAATAAACAACAACAACAACAACGTCAACAACAACAACAACGTCAAATAAACAACAACAACAACAACGTCAACAACAACGTCAAATAAATAACAACGTCAAATAAACAATAACAACAACAACAACAATGTCAAATAAACAACAACAACAATATCAACAACAACAACAACGTCAAATAAACAACATCAATAACAACAACAATAATAACGTCAAATAAACAACAACAACAACAACGTCAAATAAACAACAACAACAACAACAACAACAATAACAACAACAACAACAACAACGTCAAATAAACAACAACAACAACAACAACTTCAACAACAACAACGTCAAATAAACAACAACCAAAACAACGTCAAATAAACAACAACAACGTCAAATAAAGAACAACAACAACAACAACAACGTCAAATAAACAACAACAACGTCAACAACAACAACAACAATGTCAAATAAACAACAACAACAACAATAACAACAACACCGTCAACAACAACAACAATGTCAAATAAACAACAACAACAACGTCAAATAAACAACAATAACAACAATGTCAACCCCAACAACAACAACGTCAAATAAACAACAACAACAACGTCAACCCCAACAACAACAACAACAATAACAACGTCAACAACAACAACGTCAAATAACAACAACAACAACAACGTCAAATAAACAACAACGTCAACAACGTCAACAACATCAACAACGTCAAATAAACAACAACAACAACAACAACGTCAAAAACAACAACAACAACGTCAAATAAACAACAACAACAACAACGTCAAATAAACAATAACAACAACAACAATGTCAAATAAACAACAACAACAACGTCAAATAAACAACAACAACAACAACAACGTCAACAACAACAACAAGGTCAAATAAACAACAACAACAACAACAACAACGTCAAATAAACAACAACAATAACACCATCAAATAAACAACAACAACAACAACAATAACAACAACAACAACGTCAAATAGACAACAACAACAACAACGTCAATTAAACAATAACAACGTCAAATAAACAACAACAAAAACAACAACAACATCAACAACAACAAAAACGTCAAATAAACAACAATAACAATAACGTCAACAACAACATCTACGTCAAATAAACAACAACAACAACAACGTCAAATAAACAATAACAACAACACCAACGTCAACAACAACAACAACGTCAAATAAACAACAACAACAACATCAAATAAACAACAACAACAACAACAACGTCAAATAAACAACAACAACAATGTCAACAACAACAACAACAATTTCAAATAAACAACAACAACAACAACAACACCGTCAACAACAACAACAATGTCAAATAAACAACAACAATAACAACAACGTCAAATAAACAACAACAACAACTATGTCAACAAGAACAACAACCTCAAATAAACAACAAAAACAACAACAACAACGTCAATAACAACAACAACGTCAAGTAAACAACAACAACAACAACGTCAAATAAACAACAACAACGTCAAATAAACAACAACAACAACAACGTCAAATAAATAACAACAACAACAACGTCAAATAAACAACAACAACAACAACGTCAACAACAACAACAACGTCAAATAAACAACAACAACAACAACGTTAAATAAACAACAACGTCAAATAAACAACAACAATAACAACAACAACAACGTCAATAACAACAACAATGTCAAGTAAACAACAACAACAACAACGTCAAATAAACAACAACAACGTCAAATAAACAACAACAACAACAACGTCAAATAAACAACAACAACAACAACGTAAAATAAACAACAACAACAACAACGTCAACAACAACAACAACGTCAAATAAACAACAACAACAATAACGTCAACAACAACGTCAAATAAATAACAACGTCAAATAAACAATAACAACAACAACAACAATGTCAAATAAACAACAACAACAATATCAACAACAACAACAACGTCAAATAAACAACATCAATAACAACAACAATAATAACGTCAAATAAACAACAACAACAACAACGTCAAATAAACAACAACAACAACAACAACAATAACAACAACAACAACAACAACGTCAAATAAACAACAACAACAACAACAACTTCAACAACAACAACGTCAAATAAACAACAACCAAAACAACGTCAAATAAACAACAACAACGTCAAATAAAGAACAACAACAACAACAACAACGTCAAATAAACAACAACAACATCAACAACAACAACAACAATGTCAAATAAACAACAACAACAACAATAACAACAACACCGTCAACAACAACAACAATGTCAAATAAACAACAACAACAACGTCAAATAAACAACAATAACAACAATGTCAACCCCAACAACAACAACGTCAAATAAACAACAACAACAACGTCAACCCCAACAACAACAACAACAATAACAACGTCAACAACAACAACGTCAAATAACAACAACAACAACAACGTCAAATAAACAACAACAAAAACAACGTCAACAACATCAACAACGTCAAATAAACAACAACAACAACAACAACGTCAAAAACAACAACAACAACGTCAAATAAACAACAACAACAACAACGTCAAATAAACAATAACAACAACAACAATGTCAAATAAACAACAACAACAACGTCAAATAAACAACAACAACAACAACAACGTCAACAACAACAACAAGGTCAAATAAACAACAACAACAACAACAACAACGTCAAATAAACAACAACAATAACACCATCAAATAAACAACAACAACAACAACAATAACAACAACAACAACGTCAAATAGACAACAACAACAACAACGTCAATTAAACAATAACAACGTCAAATAAACAACAACAAAAACAACAACAACATCAACAACAACAAAAACGTCAAATAAACAACAACAACAATAACGTCAACAACAACATCTACGTCAAATAAACAACAACAACAACGTCAAATAAACAATAACAACAACACCAACGTCAACAACAACAACAACATCAAATAAACAACAACAACAACATCAAATAAACAACAACAACAACAACAACGTCAAATAAACAACAACAACAATGTCAACAACAACAACAATTTCAAATAAACAACAACAACAACAACATCGTCAACAACAACAACAATGTCAAATAAACAACAACAATAACAACAACGTCAAATAAACAACAACAACAACAACTATGTCAACAAGAACAACAACGTCAAATAAACAACAAAAACAACAACAACAACGTCAATAACAACAACAACGTCAAATAAACAACAACAACGTCAAATAAACAACAACAACAACAACGTCAAATAAATAACAACAACAACAACGTCAAATAAACAACAACAACAACAACAACAACGTCAACAACAACAACAACGTCAAATAAACAACAACAACAACAACGTCAAATAAACAACAACGTCAAATAAACAACAACAATAACAATAACAACAACGTCAATAACAACAACAATGTCAAGTAAACAACAACAACAACAACGTCAAATAAACAACAACAACGTCAAATAAACAACAACAACAACAACAACAACAACGTCAAATAAACAACAACAACAAGTACAACGTCAAATAAACAACAACAACAACAACAACGTCAAATAAACAACAACAACAACGTCAACAACAACGTCAAATAAATAACAACGTCAAATAAACAATAACAACAACAACAACAATGTCAAATAAACAACAACAACAATATCAACAACAACAACAACGTCAAATAAACAACAACAACAACAACAACAATAATAACGTCAAATAAACAACAACAACAACAACGTCAAATAAACAACAACAACAACAACAACAATAACAACAACGTCAAATAAACAACAACAACAACGTCAACAACAACAACGTCAAATAAACAACAACCAAAACAACGTCAAATAAACAACAACAACGTCAAAAAAAGAACAACAACAACAACAACAACAACGTCAAATAAACAACAACAACGTCAACAACAACAACAACAATGTCAAATAAACAACAACAACAACAATAACAACAACACCGTCAACAACAACAACAATGTCAAATAAACAACAACAACGTCAAATAAACAACAATAACAACAATGTCAACCCCAACAACAACAACGTCAAATAAACAACAACAACAACGTCAACCCCAACAACAACAACGTCAAATAAACAACAACAACACCGTCAAATAAACAAAAACAACAACAACGTGAAATAAACAATAACAATTATGTCAACAACAACAACAACATCAAAAAAACAACAACAACAATAACAACGTCAACAACAACAACAACGTCAAATAAACAACAACAACAACAATAACAATAACAACGTCAAATAAACAACAACAACAACAACACCGTCAAATAAACAACAACAACGTCAAATAAACAACAAGAACAACAACAACGTCAACAACAACAACAACCACAACAACGTCAACCCCAACAACAACAACGTCAAATAAACAACAAAAACAACGACAACATCAACGTCAAATAAACAACAAAAACAACGACAACAACAACGTCAAATAAACAACAACATCAACTAAACAACAACAATAACAACGTCAAATAAAGAACAACCACAACAACAACGTCAAATAAACAACAACAACAACGTCA